>VXBW01005892.1:930406-945980 GCA_013400375.1 Thinocorus orbignyianus | reverse complement strand
GCTGTCATTGGGCTTGTGGTGTGGGGGGGGAATTGCTCATTTTGAGCCCACTGGCCCATCATTTGCTCATTTTTAGCCCATCAATGAGGCAGCCTCAGAGCTCAGCCCGCAGCCACTACCTGCAAACGTAGGACAGCAAAAGAATCACCCACCTTGGTTGCGACTTAACAAACCTGAAAACTCTCCTAGAAGATGCAAACCTGCTCATAATTGCTTTCTCCCTGCCATTTCACCCAGAACGCTTCTGCTTCCTACACACTTGTATTGTCACCAGAGTTATTATTCCTCCACAATTGCTGCAGCAGCTCCAGAGACCTTGCAGGGGGCTGGGACCTCCTCTGCTCAGCACAAACACATGCCCCTCAGCAAAAAGATTTCCCTCTCCTACAAAATCCAGTCCAAAAATCCATTTCGTCCAGGACTCATCACACTTCGCTCACAAATCACAACACCTGGTTGACCTTTACAACTTGTGGTCGTTTTTTTCAGCGTTACACAGGAACAGAAGCAAGAAAAATCTCACCCCTGCTTCTGCAAAGCTCTGTGTAAACTGAATATACAAGAACTGTTTCCATGTTGTTGTTAGAAAGCGCTGTGAAGGGTGCCCAGCGATTTGGCAGGGATGGTGTTTTATCACCATGCGAATGCATATAAATAAATCAATATTAAGATCAATTAGTGATAATCACTGAAAATACAAGACTGTGCTTTAAAGACAGTCATTTGTACCTTTAATTGCAGCCCTTTGGAGACAAGAACAGTATTTCCATCTGTGGATAGCCCAGATAACCAACACATATTAGCGCTGCTATAATGGAATATTTTAAAAACTACATGGCGAGGGGAGGGGGGAGGGAATTGGCTTTTTAATTTTTCTTTAAATTGGAATGAGTTCTGAGCCATGGACAAACATGTGGCTTTGACACTGCAGCTGGTCCCAGTCGAGGATCTCTGGGCATCACTTCTCTTCACCCCCATCTTCTGAGGTTTATTACTCATTCACAGGCAGACACATCATTTACCCTGCAGTGCCCAATTTCCCTTGCCCTTCTGTTGTTTGAAGGACTATTTTAATCTTTTCTCCATCAAAGGGCTCCTTGCCTTCCATCTATTCATCTTTTTTTTTATTTTTTGGTTACTCCCAGTCTTTCCAATATTGTTATTCCACACCAAAGTTTTCTCACACCCAGGCAACTTGCCTCATAAACCTTGCAAGGAAATTGAATGTTCAGCAGCTGCTCAGAGAGCTACACCCAATGAAAACGAGACAACAAGGAATCAGAAAAATAAGAGAAAAAAACTTGACCCTTCAGCAAGCTGGAACAGGAATTTGGTTCTGTACTTCCACTATGAAAAATTTCTCCTATGAGAGGAGGCCCAAAGCACCTTCCTCTCACTCTTGCGTAGACTCAGAGCATCAGGGGTGCGGGGAGGGTGTAACAGAGAGGAGAATCTTAGCACAGGTGCCTAAGGAGGGACAGAATGCAGTAAATGTAAACCAGGAGAAGTAGAAGTGACAGAAGAGCAGGACAGAACCCACCCCTATGAAATGGAGGGGACTAGAAGCATCGTGACCATATGCCAGGAGGGAAGAGAAGCTGGGAGCTCACCTGTCTCATTAGAGAAGCAGGTTTTATGAAACTTCCCCATGTAAAACTCCAGCCCAATGATGGCAAACATCACAATGGCGAAGAAGAGGAGCAGCCCGATCTGAAGCAAGGGCACCATCGCCTTCATGATGGACTTGAGGACAACCTGCAAGCCTGTAGGGACAAGGAAAAACACATCATCAGTGAGGGAAGGATAACAAGGGTTTGGGAGCACAGGCGAGGAGGAGAGAGGGGCTTTCTAAGGGAAAGTTTAGGACTGGCCATATCAAGCAATGCTGCTTTTCCCAGGGTGCTATGCAAAAGATGCTACAGCCATAATGCACTCAAGATGTGAGAGAGACAATTAGCAGAGTTATTTTTTCTGGCTCCTTTGAATCTGTGATCTGAAGAAAAGGTCTCTTGAGCATCAGAGATACAAAAAAAGGACTTCTCTTGCAGGCAGGCCCTGCAATAGTGTGGGTACAGCAGTGGAGGTGGGCACTGCCGCAGTACCCCCCAGCCCAGGGAGGGTAAAGAGCGTCGAGCTGCATCGGAGCTGCCTCTCCCTCCGTAACACACAGAACAGCCACGATGCTGCTGCACCCATCACACCCCACTCCTGGAGAAAAAAAAAACCCGTCTCCAGGGCTAGCCATCCAGAGCTAGCCATCCAGAGCTTTTTCTCTGGCACAAAAACTCACTTTCAATTAAAACCAAGGGAGATAAGGCAAGAGAGGCTGGAGAGATGGAGGTGTCAGAAAATGTCATACAGACGTACAAAACACAAAACCATCAGTGATAAGCAGCAGCTGAAAGCCCCCTTGGTGGCCTGCCCCTAAGGTATGGAAGAATGAAGGATCTTCATTGTCTTGTCACCTTGTATAGCACTACTGAGGCCAATGTGGGTGCACACAGGGAAAACAAAAACAAAAACAAAACAAACAAAAAAAAAAACAAGCATGAAAATTTGTTGGATAGGAAAAATACTGAGGGTGTAGAAGAAAAGCATAAACCATGCTTGTGCATGAATGCACCTCAAGGTTGTACACTGGGCTACAGGGAGGGAAAAAAACATCGCACAGCTCTCACAGCACCACTAAGAACACGAGTGCAAATAACCCTCTGTGGGAAAACATTGTGCTGGTCCAGGATACATCAAGAAAAGCCACGTCCTCCTCAGGGAGAACCTGCAAACCACGCCATGACAGGGGCATCCCTGAGGGGCCACCCTTCTTCTCTGACACCCTTAGACTGTCACTACCACAGCATCATACTGCCTTGCACAGGCAAGAAGTCCACAAAAAAACAGCCACCAGCATCTCACTAGAGATCTTGTTAATAAATTACACCTTTCCCACTCCGAGCCAAGGACCTCTCCTGTGTGAGAATTCAGATTCAAGCCCTGCCCGCAAAAGTATGCTGATTTCAGGAAATCTTGGTGCTGTTATTGCAAAGCATAAACCCTTGCTGGATTTCTGCAGCACCAACGTTTCAGTCCTGAAGCAGCCAGGGAGGTGCCAGACCTGGTGCCCCAACCCACCACCCAGGAGGAGAGGAGGATGCCTGGCTGCCGAGGGGTCAATGCAGAAAAGAGCAGAGCATCCCGGAAGTTTGGCTCTTGCTGGAGGGAAAAATATCTCTGCTCCACATTCAGCAATGAAGTACACTCCTGACAGCAATCCCCCACCAGCAGGCAGAGGAGCTGGTGAACAGTGACAGATAAAAAAGCAGTAAGCAATGGTGTGGGGACTCTGATGGTTTGAGGGCATCAGCAAGGCATGATGCAGCTCCTCACCAGAGCATCCAGACACTTCACACTAGCATGTAATATATATCAAGTTGCCTACTGAGTAGGCAAGACCAAGTTCTATCTGCTCTTTCTCTCTGCTCTTTCCCTTTCTTCTGTTCTTTTTTTTCCCCCAATATTAAAGAGGTAAAATCCCCAGTGCAAAATGCTCAGCTGGTAAAAAGTGACAGACGATCCAAGCTCAGGGCTGGGAGCCTCAAAAGCTGCAAAATCTAGATTTCAGGTCTTCAGACCCCAGAGAATTAATTCATCTCCAAAGGGAAAGGAGTCCTAGGACAATTCCTTGACTCTCACCTGCAAATTTGGGAGCCAGGGCTGAAATCAGAGCCCTGTATGCAAAACAGGGTGACAGAAAATCAGAACTTAGCAAGGGCAGGAGCCACAGACTGCAAGGAAGCAAGGGAGAAAAGTAGTGCTCAGGGCAGCACATAAAACCCCAAAAGCTATATAGCACCTTCAAGCTGTGAAAATGGCATTATGCCCACACTCACTTGGGATTCCCGACACAAGCTTCAGGGGTCGTAACACTCGGACGGCTCGCAGGGTTCGCAGGTCAAAATCGGTCCCAGCAGTTGCCAGAATCCTAATGGTAAAAGGGAGAGAGAAAAAAAGAGAGAAATGAGACTAAATGCAAGTTCTTCTTTCCAAAGCATGAGTGAGTGCTGTGTAAAACCAAGAAATACTCAAGCTGCTTTGAACTTTTATGCCTGTCATCACGTTGCAAATTGTGTCTGCTGAAAACCATTGATTCACACAATCCTCCCAAGCTGCTGAGCCTTGCCCAGGCTCTAAGAAAAAACTGCAATATCTGCCTGCTCTGGAGGGCATTTGCATCGAGCGAGTAGGGCTGGCTCTGCCCCTTGAAGAGCAGCACCCTCTCTGCTTACAGGAAAACATACACCATTTTTCAGAAGGAGACACGTTATGCTAGAAATTACCTGCCAGAGCCTTTCCCAACGATAAATTCAGCAATCCCTCAAGTACCGATGCCTAGTGTTTCCTAAGATCTGAAGCAGTTTCTAGTTATACAGTTTACTCTGTGTACACAAAACTGATTTTTGTTCAGAGCATCTTATTTAAGGGGAACAGTCAGAAAGCGGGGTGCAAATATTTCCTCTGATAGACTGCAGTAAGTCTGGTAAGAAATACAGCCCCCGAGCTGGAATGCTTCTTAAAAATTCAAATGTTCTTCACAGAAATTGAAATGGCTTCACTGTGCTAGGACACAGCAAGGGAAGAAATACCGTCAGTGTCCACAAGCCCCAGCGACACAATATCCTTAGGCGAAGACCCTGCGAGGCGTGCTACCCCACAGAGAACACAGCAAAACTCTGTTCATTAATTACTGCAGCATTTGCTATGCTGCTTCAATAAAAATATTCTTGATTTGAGACAGGGCTCCCCTAACACAAGCCAACCACGCAGTTAGTTCAGAGCAAAAACCCTCTCACCAGGTCCCCATCAACTGCCCCAGTTAAAGTGATTAGAAGCAATTGCCATTAGTTTTCCCCAGGTTTGCCCTCAGGCTGTCCTACCGAGGTGGCAGTGGCTGAGCGACCAGCCACCAGTGGGGTCTGCAAGTCCCCAGCCACCTGGTACCACATGTACAAGATGCCACCACTTTATCAACCCCAACTGCTGAAAGCGCTGCCCAACAGGGACCCAACCTCAACCACAACCTCATGCTTTGCCAGCCCTTACCCCCCCAAGAACTGCAGCAGCCAGAGGTACTAGCTGAAAACTGGGATTCCAGAGCCACAAACCTGGCTGAAAAGTGGAATTCCAGTGGTGACAGAGCTGGAAGGAGGCTGTTGGACTCAGGCAGTGAATTCCAGGCAGTTCCCTGGGGAATCAGCGCCCAAACACAGCACCTGTCTCATTGAAGAGCACAGAGATGCTCTGAGAGGTGCTGTGATTTATCCATGCCTGCCCAGAAGCCCTTTTTCT
This sequence comes from Thinocorus orbignyianus, assembly GCA_013400375.1. NCBI lineage: Eukaryota > Metazoa > Chordata > Aves > Ciconiiformes > Thinocoridae > Thinocorus > Thinocorus orbignyianus. The sequence continues at coordinate 940,637 of VXBW01005892.1, read as the reverse complement.
TGGTGCCTGATAACAGGCTGCTGAGCACTCACCAAAGTGGCCGGTTACCGTGAAAAAATAAAAAATAATTAAAAAAAAAAGAAAAAAAAGAAAAAGCAGAGTTTTTTAAAATGAGACGTAGAGTTTCACTATGTAATATGAATTATGCAGGACGTCTGGTAAACTCAGGAGAGGACATGGCTGTGTAGGGAGCACTCATGGCACAGCCATGCTCAGATAAAAAACCTTGTCCTTGACTTACTGACTGACTTAGCAGAGCTGCCAAGCGTGGGCCAGGGAAGAGCAGGATCAGCATTGCTGTGCGGAAAGGGCCAGACTCCATCAGCAGGAGGTGCTGGAGGTCAGGAAAAAAGCATGCTGAGATGTTGGATGGCAAGAGAGGCAGCAGCAAGCCAGGACCCGAGGAGCAGAGCATCTATGCTATAGGACACCTGTTCTTGCATTTTCACGACCAGAAAATTCACATTACATCAGCCCCATCGATGCAGTTTGAGCATAAGCAACAGGAGACAATTTAAACCAGGAACCATCACATGCAGAGACTTCTAATTTAATCTTCTACACCTATGCCAATGATTTCATTCCTCTTCTCCCTTCTCTCCATCATCACAACTTAATTGCTCACTTCTAAAATTCTGCAGTCTGGGAACGGCACACACTTCAAGTCAAAAGATAATCTTAAACATCCACCTTGGATGTTGCTACTAACGACACAATTAATCTCCAGTGAGCTAAGACGGATTTGTGCTGTCATCAGGCAGAGCCCTGGTTCGTGGTACAAGCTGAGAGGAACAGTGCTTGATACACTCATCTTTTTTTTTTTTTTTTTTTTTTTTTTCTCTAAATTCAAAGAGAAAATGAGAGCAGATGGGGGACGTCAACAATTAGTCTCACGTTGCCAGTAATGTTCCAGTGGCTGGAGATCTCTGTTCCAGTCCTGTCTTCTGAAAACCAGTCTGCTCAATTTATGACAATACTCTTCCCAGTCAAAAGCCCTAATAATTAATTAATTCCCACATCCCCGGTGCTATGATCCCCTACACAGGGCACCCTATAGCCCACCATCTCCCATGGTTGGAGCGGGTCATGTCAAATCCCAGTCCATCCATGCAAACCATCCATGCCCGTACAGCTGAGCTGTCACTGCTACACCTGCCCATGAAACAACCACCCTTGAAAACCCATACAACACTGGCCAGATTTTGCCTAGAAAGAAAGAAAAAAAAATACAGTTGCATCCTTAACAAAGCTACTTTTAGTGAAAGAAACAGAAGATTGGGAGGGATGAGGCAGTAGCTCTAGGTCTAAAAATCCATATTTCTTTACATGTTTCCTTATCAAAGCTGGGAGCACTGGGTGCTCCACCCTTTACATGCTGTGTGCTCACAGCCATGGCTCTGGCCCCAGGCAGGCTATCCAAATGGTGGCACTGGGACAAAGAGGATTCTGGTAAAGGTGTCAGAGCTCTGGCAGAGACTGCCCAGGGAGGGTGTGGAGTCCCCTTCTCTGGAGACCTTCAAGCCCTGCTTGGATGCAGTCCTGGGCAATCCTGCTTTGGGAGGGGAGTTGGGCTGGATGGTCTCAACAGGTCCCTTCCTATCCTGACAATTCCCTCATTCCATGAAGCTATGGTGAGTTAGGCCAGAACAAATGGGAAATTATCATTAAAAAATAAGAGAAACAGAGAGATGGAGGAGCTGGCTGACAAGCCCATCCTGACAATCCTGCTGAAGTGAACAGCGCAGAACAAAGCAGAGGTGCCGGGTAAGCCGGAAATCAGCTGTAGAAGGTAAAAAAAAAAATGCCAAAAAAAGAAGATTTTAGGAGATCACCTTACAAAGAAGAACAAATGGCTTCATCTGTAGCCCTTTTTGTATCTTAACGGATCATACAGAAACACTGGGATTTAACAGGCTTAGGATGCTGTCTTTGATGGAGCTCCAAGTGTTTAAGTGGAACAAAATAGGTTCCTCCATGAGTAGTTCCTCGCACGGTTGAGTATCAAACCTCCCCCTCCTCCTGTGGGTCTGTGCACATACCCTGACCCCCACACTGCCCGGGGCTGTCACACAGCTTCCCAGCTTTCACCATAAACTGGGTAAATGCTGCTTTCTCTATCACCAGCCCCTCCACAACAAGCTCTGAGTGACATCCGCTCCCAGAGACAGAGGTCAAATTTGTGATAAATGCTTGATAACTTTTATTCTAGCAAAGCCTGGGATAAATTATAAAAGCAGCTTATTCCTTTGGGTATAAAAGAAAGCAAAGAACAAAGGGAAAGCTCCTTTCCTGGATGTTATGCTACCATAAATAATTAGCAATCAATTTCTTAAAGTACCTCAGAGCTCAGGGTTTCTGTGTCCTGGCTCAGCAAGGCACACAATGTCCTACAAAACTCATAGAACAGAATCATTCATTCAGGTTGGAAAAGACCCTTAGGAACATCGAGTCCAACCATCAACCCCACCCTACAAAGTTCTCCACTACACCATATTCCCCAACACCCCAAGGCTGCACTTTTCACAGCTCCCTGATAATGAATCTCCTTCATGAAGCCCTGACCAAAGAAAACACCTCAAAACTACTCCAAGCTTCACCCCAGACCTCTAAATTCCAAGGACTGAAGCAGGAAAAAGCTCACCCTGCTCCTCAGGGATATCTCTTCCAACCTTCATGGCATTTTAGTGGATTTATTTCAGCTTTTCCCTACAATGTCTCAGGGAGCAGGTGATGGAGCTGCTTTGCATCCCTCCTCCCCAAGACAGGAAGAGGAGGAGGAAAAGAAAGGCAGGAGACATCCCAAGGTAAAGCCAAGAGACAATCCAAGAAAAAGCCAGGAACAGATGATCGCAGATATGAGGGGTTTCTATACATGTGGGTTTATAGGAGCAACCCCACCATGGGTCCAGCCCCAGTGAAGGGCAGGCAGTGAGGCTTCTTCCTCAGCACACACATCTGCAGGCGATGGGGAGCATTTTCTTCCCAGTCTCCTGCCATCCCCGCCTATAAATCATCCCAGAGGCGGCACTGGATGCGTAGGAGAGAACTGGGACCAGCTGCAAATCCAGCAGCTTCAGGGTGTGTACTCACGAGCCGGTAACACACAGCCAGATTAAGAATTGACAACCATTGACACTTTCATGGGGATCTTGCTACCAGACAACACTGCTGCCAGGGCAGGTTCTGCTAAAGGAGAAATCACATAAATTGGAGGCACTTTTCATAGAATCACAGAATGGTTACAGTTGGAAGGGACCTTGAGGATCATCACATTCCAACCCCCCTGCCATAGGCAGGGACACCTCCCACCAGACCAGGCTGCTCCAAGCCCCATCCAGCCTGGCCTTGAACCCCTCCAGGGATGGGGCAGCCACAGCTCCTCTGGGCAACCTGTTCCAGTGCCTCACCAGAGGCACTATTTTAATGCGACCTTTCTGGTTTTTATAAACCTCCACTCCTAGACAGTGAGCGGAAGCAGCTATTTTTCCAGGGGCTTTATCCCAAGCATCCCTTCCTAAGAACCGCATCAATCGTTTCAATGGGACTGAGCATCCACCAGACAGCTTCCCTCAGAAAAAGATAAAGCTGGTCAGCAGTTCAGGAGCTGGCTTAAGAAACGAAATGGCAGCCACTGCTTCTTACCCCACCTAACACAGACAACCGTAGCAGTACTGACCCCAAAAACCTCTGACAGGAGGACAGAGAACTCCAGTAAATCACTCTCATTCCTAAAGCCTGATTTTGGGTACAGGCTGCTGATGTTTACCAAGCCCCAGCAACCCCAAGGAAATGGAAACCAATGGGAAAAATAAATATTTTCTTTCATAAATACTGGCTGACTAGTTTCAAGATGTTTCCCCCCATCTACGGGCTGTCCTCGGGCTGTCCGTGGGCTAGCTTGACCCTTGTCCTCCCACTACTACTCTACTCCACCTCCTTTGCCCATGGAGTGGGGAAGATCCCTACACCCCACAGAGCTTGTCACCACCATGAGTATCCCTGCCACAGTGCTTGTGGTAGTTGGGGACCCAAGGGGAGAACATACAAGGTCCTCCCAGTCCCACACCATTGTAGGAACACTTGGGAATTTTATAGTAAAATTAGGTGGAAAAAAAAATAGTTATTTTGAAATCAGAGCTTCCACAAAAAAGATTAATTTCCCGCCATAAAAAGGACCATAAAATTAATCTTAGCTACCTGGGCTTTTTAGCTGGTGTTTTCCCTTCAAAAGCATATGCAGAACATTAAAAATGAAAAAAACTATGTATTTTCCATTTCTTTTTCTTTTTTCCTCTTAAAACGATTTACCACAGGAGGCTGCTCTGCCTGCTGCTTTCCTGACCGACTGAAGCATTTTAACCCCATATCACCACACAGCCTGCTTCTGGCTGGAGCTGACAAGACTTTCCAGGGCTGGGAATACCAGCAGTGCACCAACCAGCACAGGACCACCATGCACCCCATCACACATCTCCCAACCTTCGAACTAAGTCTTTAATTGGAAACATAAACCTCTCCAGTGTCTGCCCTGCACAACAGGAACCACCAAGCGAGCCAGGACAGTCTGGGATGAGTGGAGGTAGCAACCCAGAAAGAGATGCTGCCCAGGTGGAGGGCTGTACCCCAATCTCCCAGGTAGACAAGGTCCAAGGTGAACTCAGGTGGAGACCTTCAGGTAGCAAGTTACGATAGGTTAGGGAATGCAAACAAGAAATACAGTATTATTGGAGGTGTTGCAAGAATAAATATTAGGTTGACGTAGGACTGACCTCCAAAGACCACCAGAGTATCAACAGCAAACAGACTACACCATGGAGAAGGAGATACCACACTCTCTGGTAATAATGTGACAACGGTGCATCACTTGCCCCCGTTGCCTTGCATGTACCAACCACAGAATCACAGAATTGTCACAGCTGGAAAGGACCTCTGAAATCACCGAGTCCAACCCTACACAAAAACACAACCCACTCCCTACAATCTCAGCCACTAGAGCGTGCTCTGAAGTGCCACATCTACATGTTTCTTAAATACCTACAGGGATGGTGACTCAACTCCCTCCCTGGGCAGGCGCTTCCAGTGCCTGACCACCCTCTCAGTGAAGTCATTCTTCCTAATATCCAGTCTAAACCTCTTCTGTTGCAACTTTAGGCCATTACCCCTAGATCTGTCATTATTCACTCAGGAGAAAAGGCCAACATCAACCTTTCATGGAGTTGTAGAGGGCAATGAGGTCTCCTCCCAGCCCCTTCTTCTCCAAATTAAACATTCTCAGTTCCCAGGAATGGGTTACAAAGTCCTAGCAGCGGATGAAGCCAATGAGCAAGACTTACAGGGAGAAACCACACCAGGCTCACATGCTAAAAGCTGCAAAAGGATATGGCAGTGCCAGTAGTGGGTGTTGGTCTGCTGAGAGACACCTCAGCCGCAGTGCAAATCAAAATGAATATTTCTCATCTTCCTGACACCAGAGCACACACCAAAGACATTGCTCAGTCATACACTGGTGACCTGGTCTGGCTGATTCCCTTGCCCAAGACTTGAGGGCAGGTTAGTGGAGGCAACCAGCCAAAGGGTGCCAGTGAGCCAGCCCCTCAGATGTGGGCAGCCAAGCCTGGCTGTCACGTGGACTGCAAGGACACGGTTGTCGGTCCCGCCACTCCCTTGTTCTCATAGCCACCACACACATTTGCATGCAAGGGAGCAGTTGGAAACATGCCCCGTTTCACTCAGTTTGATTTCATGGTGTGTGAGCTTTATCTTGACTACCAGTGACACACAGTCAACACCAGGGCTGAGCTGATAAGTATATCTGGCGTGCTAATTGCACTGTTTGATTTATGGCACTCCCAGGTTCATCTGTTGGCTCCATCACACCACATTGGTGACTTCCCCACCAGCTGTTAATTCCATCCCACATGAAAGAGCCCAGACTGCCAGCTCTCTGCCTCTCCTTTGGATGACCAAAGCCAAGTCTAAGCACTCAAGTAGATGCCTGTTGTGAAACTTACTCCTTCTCTTCAAAGTATGTCTATAACATGATGGACCAGGTCCCAGCTCTTTCCTTAATTCAGAGGAGCTCAGGCTGATTCCCTTCCTTGGATAAGCAGGTTTGTCCCAGAAACAACTGTACCCATCAAAACAGCCTCTCCATGGTGAAGAATAAACCTTGCTTTAGTTATAACACGAAGGGAACAGAGGGCAAAGTACATTGAGGAAATAAAAATATTTGACAGTATGGGGTTGCTGTGTTTCAGAGGCAGAGAGCAAATTCAAGCCTCACACCAAACAGGTTCATTTCTGAGCCTTTTGTAGACAGCACTAAATTTTCCACCAGCCTTCAGCATACAGAGACGCGAACACAAATTCCCTCCTCCTCTTTGCACAGCAGAAACGATCCAGAGTCCTGGGAGGAGGCACAACAAAACGAGAGCAAGATCCTCCTCCCAAACCACCTGCAACCTACTTTTCTGACTCTAATTCCCCGAGCCAGGCTCCAGGGAGAAGACAGGGAGAGAGGAGCATCTGGAGACAGACGCTCCTGCACCACGGCGAGACACGCAGAAACCGAGTGGTGTGAGACGCTCAAACAGAACAAATGAGGGTTTTGCAGGGTGCTGAGGGCTTGGCTTCTGCTCAGGATGAAGATGCTCTGGTTACAAGGTTCATTTAAGTCCTAAGTTCTAAGCAGGATAGACATGAACATATCAAGTCACAGAGGGGAAAACGAGGCTCATCCGCAATATGCGGTGGCAGCTGGCAGGAAAATGCACCCGAACAAAACATTTTAGTGAGCTCAGGCTGGGAAAAACCGAGCACAGAGGAGTTAAAACCATCCTGAACTTCATTGTGGCTGGAAAGTAGGTCACACCTTGAGTCTCGATACATTAGCATCAGAAAGGAGAGGCGGCTTCTCTCTGTCCTTGGAAATGGGCATCCCAGAACTGTGTTCCCTGCAGAGGATGGTGGGAGCAGGAGCTGGGAGCCCAGAGCACTTTCCTGGAGACAGCTGGTGCGCCACACATCCTACCCCACAGCCTCTTGTGTATGGGCAAACTATGGAAGGGTTTAGCTCACAGCAGCAAACAGGATTCTTTAAGAGCAGAAAGGAATTTCAGGGTCAACAAAGTGTTCCAAGTATTTCTACTTCACAAGGCGGGGAAAATAAATGAGCACGCAACAAAACATCATTTGGGATTGTTTGCTTCATTTGTCAAATTCTAAAATGAAGTATTCTGACTTTTAATGTGTTTTCATCTTTAGCAAAAGCAATTCATGTCAAGCCTGCAAATATCTTTTGCTTGATTTAAAGCTGCCATTCTCATGAAAAATGCAATCCCCCCCAAATCCCACATGTACAAAAAATGCCAGCCAAACTAGACACTACTTTTCACGGCTCTGCCAGAAAGTCAGGAGCAGCATGGTTCTGGTCTACTCGCTGGCAGTTGGAAATTGGGCAGAGGGCACAGGACAGCTGGTAGGTGGATGGGAGATGTATTTTTTCTGCCAGGTGGGCTAGCAGGGCAGCACAGACATCGCAGGGGGCAAGAGGTCTGAGTCACTAAAAGCACATCTCAAGCCTTCTTCCTTAGAGTACCCACCAAACGAGAGCCCCCTTGCCAGACTGTCCGGGGAGCAGTAATGAAATCTGGTTTATTTGGAACCAGAACCACATCACCCTCTCTGCATTTGGCCTATCCCCAGAAGCAGTTGTTGGTGAGTTGAGCAGAAAGATGTCATGGCTATCAAATTGCACTAGTGTTTAAAAAACAAAGCAAAGCAGTTTGAAACAGAGCTCGGCCTTCCCTCCTGGGATGCTGAACTGGTGCTGCTGGAGCTAGTGAGAGAGAGTGGAAGCAGTAATGAGGAACTGGTGTGGAAGAGAAGAGAAAATATCTGTCAGTGGAAAGGAGATCTGACATTAGGCTACTGCCTCCAGGTCCTTTCTGCACTGCAGACTTCTCTTTTCCACTAAGCCATCAGTTGAACCACACCATCAGCTTTGAGAGGGACTGCTTGGAGGGATGGTCTATCTCTGGGTCCATACACTCCCCATTGCCATGGCATCACTGAGTGCTGGAACAGTCTAGAGATGGGCACAACGAGCAAAGATACACACGCTGTGCAAAATGATAGCCAAGAACATACCTATAATAACTGGGAAGGTAGAGAGTGGAGAGTTAGTTAATTCACACTGCCACATTTGCACACTTTCTGTGTTCACTTCCCATCACTCAGCCAGCCCAGCCTCACTGGCATGGCCAGATAAATGGGAACTGGCAAGACTGGATCACTAACATCATCCACACCTGGATGTACTTCTGCACTTGACCCATTAGAGACCCAGAAATATCACACAAACTGAACAAAGCCATCCTAGCTAGAGAGCTTTATCAGAATTTCAAGCATTCCTGTTCTTCAGTCTGGGGAAGAGAAGACTCTGGGGAGACCTTAGAGCAGCCCTCCAGTAAATGAAGGGGCTCCAGGAGAGACAGGGAGGGACTCCTGATCTGAGAGTAGAGGGACAGGATGAGGGGAAAGGATTTTAAACTGAAAAAGGGGAGATTAAGATGAGATCTCAGGAAGAAATTCTTTGCTGTGAGGGTGGTGAGACCCTGGCCCAGGCTGCCCAGAGAAGCTGTGGCTGCCCCATCCCTGGAGGGGTTCAAGGCCAGGCTGGATGGGGCTTGGAGCAACCTGGTGTGGTGGGAGGTGTCCCTGCCCAGGACAAGAGGTTGGAACTCGATGATATTTAAGGTCCCTTCCAACTATAAGCATTCTAGGATTCTTTTTCCCCCTCAATATAGCAAAAACTTGGCAAACAACAGGTCTATGCTGCCATCACCACATTACTGCACCTCTCCTCCTGCCTGTGCTCTCATTGTGCTCATCCTTCCAACACAAGCACACAGGGAGTCCAAGCACTGACACTCAGGTCATGCTGCCACATGCATGTCGTGCAGGAAAACCATTCAGGTGGAATAATTAAAGAAGCACCAAACATGGTTAGCGGGTGTACAACCACCCACCACTCCTTTGGTGCTTTCTCACAGTGACCAGAGGGAACAGTCATGCAGGGGGAAGACCTTCAGTCCTCCGCCTGCTTTATCAGCTGGGAACATCTTCTGCCAGGGAAATCCAGCCTCCTCTAATCTACATGCCTGGAGCCAGCTAATTTAATGATCTGGTTTTGTTCTATGCTCACGACTTCCAGTTTAAGACCATCATAAGCAAATGATGCGTTGAGCATTCAGTTCTCAGCTAACTAAAGCCATGGATGAGAGCCAATACTGAACTCTAGAGAGGCGGAGACAGAAACTGAATTTGTTATTCCCTGGATGCATATTGAATGGCTCTGACTGCTTCTCAGGGTCATGGACTCCAAGCAACTGTCACGCTACACCACCATTTTATACATTTATGGGCAGTGGTGGTTCCCCTACCCATGCATGCCACCCTGTGCCTTCCCAGACAGCAGCTTGAATCAAGCTGGGTGCTACTGGAGCTGAATTCAACAAGACAAGAAAGTCGCACCCTGTCTATCTCTGACAAATGTCCCCACGGGAAATTTCTCTGATAGCCCAGAATCTGGAGAAGGATAAAGGTTGGAAAGCTCTTGGGTACCTCTAAAAGTGGGCACAGAGCTGGGTTTCTTCTCTTTGGAGGCTGGCCAGGGAACTGGTCCCCACCCATGTCACAGATAATCATCCTTTGTCACCGAGGTAACTGGTCTCTGAGGGAGGTTTTGCCTGTGAATGCTCAGAGCAAGCAGAGAGGTGTGTATGTCCCTCACACACCTCCTGTCCAGACATACTGCCTCAAAGGACACAACATCCAAGTATTTTCCACCCTCCAGCAGGTGCCCCCAGCTCAGAGATGCAGTATTGCCGGCAGCCACAATCTGGAAACAAGTAGGCAGCCCCAAAATCGACAAGGCTACGTTAAAAGTTATGAGACTGTTTTAAAAAAATATAATAATATTAGGGCTTTCTATTTGTCTCATGATTCCTCCACTTTCGTAGACAGCTGGGGTCATGTTTTCAAGCTTTAATCTATAAGCCACAGAAAATACATACTTTCAAATAAAAGCTGAAACTGTCCCCTTGTCTCCTCGGGATTAATATAAGGTATCAGATATCATTAGACTTACAATACAGTACCTCTTCTCTAATGCACACCTCACTGTTACTCCCAAAAGCTATCATTCTTCTTCTTTCTTCTAAATTTTTTT
>VXBW01005892.1:834211-923143 GCA_013400375.1 Thinocorus orbignyianus | reverse complement strand
CTCCTTCCCTTTCCAAAGTCATCCTCTTCCCAAAACATTTAACCTGAAATCTCCTCTAACAAACTCCTCCCCATTGTGGGTAGAAAAAGGCTCTGGTTGCCATCGGCGAGTGATAACCTAGTAAATTTTAATCTTTGCCTGTTATTGTATTATCACCAGAAGTACACGGATTGAGATAAAAGGCTCACCAGCCCAGCCATAATTATATTAGAAAGGTAATTATCTCCTCTTCCATCCGACTTTGTGCTTTCTTTCTGTAATGAAGTTTCCAGCTAATGTTTGCAGTGATGGGGCCAGCCACCACAAAAATGTAAAAGCTAATTGTCTGTTCAGCATGTCAGAACCAGCAGATAAGGCTGCGGAGAAGAAAGGAATGGGCGAGCCCCAAGCCGGGAGCTAGAATTCCTGGTTACTGCTGATGCCCATGTCCCAGAGACACCGTCAGGTTCTCAGCTACAGGCAGGAGCACCCCAAATCACAGCCCTGTGGTCACAAATGTGCATTTGTCTCAAGGCACCTGCCCCATAGAAAGGGACTTTTACAAGAGATTGGAGCGATAGGACAAGGGAACAGTTTTAAATGGAAAGAGGGGAGATTTAGGTGAGAGCTCAGGAAGAAATCCTTTGCTGTGAGGGTGGTGAGACCCTAGCCCAGGTCACCCAGAGAAGCTGTGGCTGCCCCATCCCTGAAGGGGTTCAAGGCCAGGCTGGATGGGGCTTGGAGCAAGTGGGAGGTGTTCCTGCCCATGAGAGATGTGGGACTGGATGATCTTTAAGGTCCCTTCTAATCCAAATTACTCTACGATTCTATGGATCCTGTTTGTTTGGACTGCTTCTGAACTATCAGGAGGTCATAGGGAGTGTTAAAATAAAAAGACATTTTCACTTTTTGAGCCCCCTGATTAATGCAGTAAGAAGGGCGCCATCCTACCATCACCCAACCAGCTGTAGAAGGCAGGTTACAAATGAAAAGAGAAACTGAGGCACAGGAGCAGGAGAAGGGCTTCAGATCACGGCTGCCCCCAGCCCTCACTTGTGTACAACTCCACCCAAATGGTTTCTCTGCCTGAAGTTGGACCAAAGCTGCTTTTGGTCCATAAGCTATCCTCACTCATGTTTCTAAGCACGGAGACAACATGAGAACTCCTCTGCAGCAGACAAGAAATTATCCAAAATTGAGTAAGCTAAATATAATTTTAAACAAGCACACAATGTACAGATCTCAACACAAAGATGTTGGCTTACACGTGCTGGGTGCATTGTTTCATGGGGGGTGGGGTATGTGTGCTTTGTACTATTATCGAGTAGAATAAAATGTTCAAGATGCTTAATTGTACTAATTATAATCTTTTGGGGAACATTTGGAAAAATTACTGTCTTTTACCAACGCACAACTGACCATATGATGTCCTCTATAGTATAGAGTTTCTTCTCACTTCCCAAATTAAGAGGTAGGACAGTACTTTGCAAAAGCTCCCAGAAGGATCAGTTCCCACCCAGCACAGCAGTTTGTGCTCTTTGTCTCACACCATTGCATCAAAGGATGTTTATTCCTTTAGTGGAAAATGATGTTCTAATTATTCGGAAAAGTATCCTAAAAAAACAAAAATGAAAACCCATTTCAGCTGAGTTTCCTCAATGTCCAAATTCACACTGATTTTGCTAAGACTGGAAGTTTGGCATCTGCAGGCCACTGCTCCACACTTCCAGTGCTTTCCATTTTAAGATAGAAGTGAACTACCCCAGGACTTCCGTCCCAGCCCTCAGGAACCATCCAGTACCCGATACCTCCAGGCACCACTCCAGGCACTGGCTACGCCTCCACCAGTGCTCTGCTGGGCACCAGTAGATGATCTTTACCTGCTTCTTCCCACTCAAGAGAACTCACACTCTACCCAGAGGCAGGGGGTTTAATTTTTCCCTTACGCTACGATACAATCTCAGCACCTGGGACCTCTGTGTCCCTGCCTCTTCACAGTGACGTGCAGCAACCTTGTGCAGTATCACAGCTTTTCTGTGCTTGGCACCAATCCCACCCCCCCAACACCTTCAAGGACATGCACCGATCCTGAAAGGTTTATAACACCCACCACCCCCCCCACTGTGCGCTGATGACCCTCCTGAGGACACCTGAGGCAGCAAGGGGACATTTAAGAGAGCTTCTGCTCCTTGATGAACAGTTGGGTGAAAGCTGCAGGATGTGCCTCATCCCTAGAGCGGGGCAGAGGGCCAGAGGATGAATTGCATCTCGAGAGGACACAGCGGGAACCAAATTCCTGCCACATCCCACACCTGCTCTTCCAGCAGCATCTCCTGACAGCACAGGGCTCCAGCAACAACCTTTCACAGCTTTGCAGGATGTGCTTCCCAAAAGCCAAGCAGCTCGTTCTAGAAACTGCTTGGGAAGGAGCCCACCACCAGCTACGCATTGAGATGGGGCAACTGGGAGAGGGAATTTGGCTGGAGGTAGTGCTTTATTTGGTTTAAAACTTTCAGTCCATAAACAGCTCTCCCCAGGTAGATGCTGGGTGCAGCTGGCCGAGTCTGTGTGAAGCAGAAGGGAAGAAGTAAAGGCAGATAAAACCAGCTGTGCAACCCAATGCCACGTTCCTTCCACCTGCCCTCACAGCTCCCCTCTGCCTTCAAATGCGGCAGTTTAGAGCCCCATGTGCTTACAGAAACACCTCTCTAATCCTTTGTTTATGTGAGAGATCTGTCCCAATCATCATTTGTAGGGGAGCACCAGCAGTAGCGCAGGAATCACAAAACAGCAGAATTAATTGGTTTCTCATTTGGGCAACGCAGATCCCCCAGGCTCTGCAGCCCCTGGAGTTGCCTGACCCTGCCAATGCTATTTTGCAGGCACGGGCTCATCAAGCTCTGCACTGACACCAGAGCCAACCACTTGAAAGGCCCAGGGCTACAGAGCTGATGAGACTTCATCAAGTTAAAAATGCATATATTAAATTACTTCTCTGAGAATCCTTATCCCCCAGCTTGATACCCAGGCAAAAGCCGCAAGGGAGTCGGGTGCCTCCCAGCAGCACGGCCACTGTCAGCATCTCCACCGCAACCACACAACAAGTGATTTTGGAAGAGCAAACAAGTGGGAAGCACTCGCTGTACCACCTCCCCTGAGGCAGGCTCTCCTCCCCCATCACCAGCCCCACAAGATGCTCCCCTCCAGGCAGGTGAAGCCACAGCAGCACCTTCCCTTGCTCCCCATCTCAATGACGGATCGTCTTCCATCACAATATCCAGCCTCTCGGCAGGGTGCAAGGTCAGCAAATACCTCCTCCGCAGCTCAGCCTGCGTTCGCCTGCAGCCCAGATAATTGATTCATCTGTAGGCTTTCATCTCCGCCCTGAGCTGGGAAGATGAAGTCAAATTGCACCTTCAAAATTCAAGATGCCTCATGCCACCCTTCCCAGTCAATAAATCCCTACCACCCTCGGGCTGTGGTTTTCAGTGCAGCTATGAAAAGATCAGGCCAAAGCACTTGTGGAAACCTCCCCTCTTACCTGTCACACAGCTTGCTCTGAAACATTAGCATCCTTTAACCTGCTTTTACTTATTTATTTAAATGGGAAAGGAAGGAGAAAAACATCCCAAACTAGCCTGTGTCAGCAATTAGGAGCATGAAATATCTGGCAAGGCAGCTTTATAATTAGAGCTTTAGCCTGTCCTTCTCTTCTCCCCCTGACAAAAGCAAATATCATTGAATACCGGCCACGTCTACAAGGTTGTGCTGCTCCCAAGGATGAATTGAGATGAGGCTCCAAACCTGTTGTCTTCATGCTCCCATCAGGCAAGATAACCAGGAGCCCAAGGGCTGCGGTAGCACAGGGACCAAGAGACCTGTCCCAAAGGATTTCTCTTTTGGCTGACCTGAAGCCTTTTACCCCTCCAACACAGGACAACCTACTGCCTTATCATGGAATGGTTCAATTTGGAATGCACCTTTCCCCCTTGTCCTGTGGCTCCCATCCCTGATCAAGACTCCCTCCCAATCTCTCCTGGAGCCCCTTTAGGGACTGGAAGGGGTTCTAAAGGTCTCTCTGAAGGCTTCTCTTCTCCAGGTTGAGCCCTGCCAACGCTCTCAGCTTCTCCTCACAGCAGAGGGGCTCCAGCCCTCGCAGCATCTCTGTGGCCTCCTCCAGACCAGTTCAAACAGATCCATATCCTTGCTGTGCTGAGGCCTCCAGAGCCGGACACAGTACTCCATGTGGGGAGTAGAGTGGAGAGGTAAAATTCCTTCTTATTCCCTCTATTTATAAGCCCATCTTTCCCAAGCACCAGTACCTGCACTTGAGTTCTTCACACCTTCCCTGCTACCATCCGACTACACGCACACACACACACACACCTCCTGCACATCTCCAGCCCAACACTACGTACCACACTGTCCCCCAGCCCCTCTGAAAAGTCACCCAAAACCACACTCACAACTGCACCCACAGCCTGCCTTACGCTCCATATCAACAACCACTGCCCATGGAACTATAAGCGTTCCTTATAAGCACCTGGGCCACAACAGCCCCACTCATCTCACCAGGCTTGGGGAAGTGTGGCTGGAGCTGCCTGGCAGAAAAGGACCTGGGGGTTCTGGTTGACAAGCGGCTGAAGATGAGCCAGCAGTGTGCCCAGGGAGCAAGAAGGCCAATGGCATCCTGGCTTGTATAAGAAATAGTGCGACCAGCAGAAGTAGGGAGGGGATTGTCCCCCTGGACTCAGCACTGGTGAGGCCACACCTTGAGAATTGTGTCCAGTTCTGGGCACCTCAACACAAGAGAGATCTGGCGGTGCTGGAGCGAGGGCAGAGGAGGACAACGGGGCTGGGGAAGGACCTGGAGAATAAATCTTGCGAAGAACAGTTGAAGGAGGTAGGACCATTGAATATACAACTCACTTTTCTCCCTCTAATCTCCAGGGCTGTACCAGCTCCACCTTCACAGGGAGCCTATCCCCCACCCTCAGCCCCTCCAAATCCCCTTGCAAAAGCAACATGTAACCCAGTGGGATAAAGTCTTTCAAGACATGCCCTCAAACCCCTGCACATCACACATTTTCCCCTCACTTCCCCAGCCAGCAGTTTGGACACAGCTGCAGTGATGGAAGAGAGCTTTTTCATCTTTAAAAGGCGTAAAAAGACATAGGTACATAGCACACACATATGTAACTGGGCTAATAAGAACTCCAGTTCCTGGGCTTGCAAGCCAGCACAATGTTACAGAAATCACTCCAATTCATTACCCCTGAGCAAGCCAATGTTTCAGGAGCAGCTGGATTCACGTGCAGCATCTGGGGCCTGGGGCTGACCTGCAAAGAAACCCCAGGGACTGAGGAAGGGAATTAAGGGAGCCCAAGGGGAAGGGGCTGGTGGGACACATCCTGGGCACCCTTCAGGAGGCAGAGGCACAGCCACCATCACCAACAGATCTCCCTGCCACCAGAAACCAGCATAGCGATGCTGGACAATGCCATGGGGACCCGTGTTGGCACTCGTGCTGCAACGGATGAGGTTGTGCCGAGAGGAACGGGGAAGATGCCAAAATTGTCTACACTTGCCTCAGCCGCCTGTGAGCACTGACAAGTGCAAATCAATTCTTTAGCAAAGATAATCAAGGCCGTCCAAGAATATTTCTGCTGATTATACAGGCAGGAGAGCGGGTCTGGCTGCCTGAAGTGCTGAGATATCCCTGCCAAGGCCAAACCCTGCCCACCCAGAGACAGGTAACAGCTTAACACAGTCTCCTACATTACACCAAAAAAAAAAAAAAAAAAAAGAAAAAAAGAAAACCACCACCAAAAAAACCCATCCACATATATAAAAACCTGCACAGAGGCTAGCAACTGCCAGCATCTTTGGAGATTTATAGCATTCGTGTGGCAAGAGGATTTCAGTTAAAGCCATCCATAAAGAGGGAGGGCCTCTCCTCCCACCTAAATCACAGTAACACATCAGGAGGAGTGGAAAAATGTAATTTTAAATGCTATACCTCAGATGGTGGAGAGCCCCATCCTCTTACGCTGAGGGGAAAAACAAATTAATTGATAGAGGTCAAACCAGAGTGAGACTCTCGACTATTCTACAGTAATTACCCTAATAAACATTTAAACACACATAAGTTAGCTTGGTAAGGGTTAGCTTCAACATTAGCAACATTAGAATTTCATCTTCTACAGCTGCCCAAGGGAAAATTAAGAGTCAGCTACCAATACCCAGACCCCCAAACAGGTCTTCTTCAGACAAACAGCCATTTGGGCCACACATGAAAATGTTTAACAGCACACACATGTGCTTGTTTATGGACACAGTTTTCACCAAAGGAAGATAAAATCAGTACATAATACATTACAGCAGCTTCAATCCACAAACAGCTTCCCTTACAAAAGCACTGGTATGCATTCTAAATAACATGAGTGTCCCATTCAACGCCCTTCTGAGAATGAGAAATATTATTTTCATTCTCATTTTCAGCACTCGGCATGGAAGAGAGCTGAGCAAACTCCTTCTGGAAGATACTTTATCAAAGGAAAATGCATGTGGAGTAAAACCAAAAGTGCAGGCTAATTTGGGCCAAATACAGTAAATAGCCTCAGCCAGGATAAAATTGAAGAGCTGAAAGAGTAATCAAACATTTCCTTTCGATGTTTGCTAAATTAGGTGGTTCAAAATGGTGTTTTAGCTTCAGGAGTTCTCCATATGTCAGCATAAATGAGCTTTAAAATATATAAATAAAAACAGTAAAATGGAGCAACACATTATTTTCACATCCTGAGAGAAAAAAACAATGAGAAAGGTACCTAGCATCAACCAAGCATGTTGGAGCTTAATTTTTCTCAGGTTTTCCAACAGAAATGGAAAATAATAGACCAAGCTCTAGAAATCAGACTCAGAGGGATACCCTGAAGACCCTAGATGACTCAACCATCCCCATGCCAACCTACACCTGGACCTTCATGGCTGGTGAGCTGTACTGTGGTGGCAGGGACTCCAAGGTGGTGGACACCCTGAGAAAGGTGTCCTCGCTACCGCCGGGATTAGGAACTGATCTGACCTAAGGTGGCAGTTTCCTTAGGACCACAGTGATGGGACCAGTCTGCAAAGCAGCTCCCTGCTCCATCAGGTGCTCTGTAACCAGAACTGCCAATGTGTCTCTCCCAAAATCCAGGGCTTTCACCACACAGGCAGAAAGTCTGTCCTGGTGGGTCTGCTCTTCTTTTGCACAGAATTGCAAAGGCTCAGAGGAGTTACTAGCTCTACCTCATCCCTGCCTTTTCACTTGTTCTTGATGGACCTGATTCTTCTCACCTGTTGTATGGCTGCAGTTCACCAGGAGCTAACATTTTAATAGGGAAAGCATGTGTTTAGCAAGTCTTCAGCAGAGCTGAGTGACTGCTTTTGGAGCACCTTTGCATAGAGGAGTGTTTCCTTAATTATCTCCCAATCAGGTTCAGGTTGTGTTTACTGATTCTCAGGTGAGATATTTTGGGAAAAGATGGGATTGGGGAAAAGGGGAGCTAAATTCAGAACCACACCAGAGAAGGATGAAGAGCTGGTGCCACCCCTTCCCCCAAGGTCTCATGACTGGCATGCTTACTCAGGGCATGGGAGGCCATGTGTCCTTTCCCCTCTTCTCCCCTTGCCCTGACAGATCTGTGCTCATTTCTGCCAAAATAGGGTCCTTGTTCCTAGGACAGGAGAGCAGGAATGAGTGGTTCTCAATGCCTCTTCCTGAAGCTGCTTCATGCAGATGAACCTGTGCTGAAGGCAGATGGCCAACATCAGCATGGGTACCCCAAGCACCCGCTGTGGATCCCCCCACACACTCCTAGCCTCAGTAGCTACTTATGTCATTTCTGTAGAGCAGAAGAGCTACTCCATTGGAAGGGATTCAAAATGCCTGGAAGCCTGATAATTACAGAACTCATTAATAATACAAATTTGTCCCAAAATCAAGCAGAACTTAGATCTTAAGTTTGCTCTGTTGAACCCAAAAGGTCTGAGAACTGCAAGGAGTTCTTGGGCAAGTTGTACCTCTTCACCTGGAGCTGTTCCACTTGACATAAATACCCTTAAACCATCAAGGGAACTATAAAGCAAGCAGTTACACTGTCACCCCTACAGCAGGACACCAGATGTACCATTTTGCTAAACACCAAGCCAGGTCAGGTCAAGAAGAGTCTTAAAACAGGATGAGATGCTCTTATTTTTTCTCTCCAAGACACAAAACCTTCAGCTGTCCAGTTGGCCAAACCAGAAACTACTCCTAAATTGGTTCCAGACTAGGGAAAGGTCATTTTCCTCCATCATTCTTCCCACCAGCAACAACCCTGGAGATAGTCAGAAGGTGCATGCTGCAGAGGCACGCTGTGGCATACAAGTGTATCACTCCAGTAGCTACCCAGCTGCATAGTGGTGCCTACACCACTGCACTGGGATCACTTATCAAAGGGAAATGAGATGAACATCAGCACAGCACTGACGCTGTGGTCCACCTGAGGTGTGCTCCACCTGAGCCACCAGTGGGTGAGCATGAGAAGATTGGGAGCGCCACTTTTGGACTGATACACCCTGTGAAAGCCACGGCCCAGAGGTTTCACATCTGTTGGAAGCTCTGCCCATGTCAGGTGAGGACTGTGCCACCCCACGACCAGCAGTGAGCACGGCTGCTCCCAGTGAAGACACTGCTGCCCTTCAGCAGTTTAGTTCTCTCCAGTACACACATAACTCCCTGGTGCGTGCTTGATAATTCCCCTCAGTGTCTGAACCAGGAGCCAGGAGTCTCTTACGGCCACAATTAAAATGTCATGTTCTGGTATTTTTCATGTTATAGAAGAACTCTTGGGTTCCTGACAGATGATGGGTAGGAGCAGCAGGGCTGCTGGGAGAGGTACCAGTTCCTGTTGGGACCTCTGGGAACGCAGAGCAGCTTTGGAGAATTCACTTGCCATTAGATAATTGCCAAAAAAAAAAAAAAAAAAAAATTAAATATACCCCCCAACCCCTCCATATTTTCTTGCAGCTGTATCATTTGGTCTAAGAGGAGACTATCCCTCCCAAAATTGGTGTGCATCCTAAATAACATGAGTTTCCCATTCAACATCCTCTGAGGATGAGAAATATTATTTTCATTCTCATTTTCAGCACTCGGCATGGAAGAGAGCTGAGCAAACTCCTCTCATGCCTCCCGTCAATACCCCCAGCTCTGAAAATTCCTGTTTTTAGCTCAGGAGGTGGCCAGGGTCAGGCTCTGTGCTTCAGGCAAAACCAGTAGATGTCAAATAAGAATTACTCAAACCTCATACCTCTTTCCAGGTCACTCTGCACCCCATCACCACCCCACACAGAGATGTTCCCCCTGACCCCAGCAATCCCACCAGACGATGGCAGCCCGCACGTGGGGCTTATTTCACACTAACCCTTGGAGATGTCCTGTATCACTCAACATCCCAACACAATCTTGCTCCCAGCAGAAGGCGCTGGGATCTGAAATGGTTTTAAGGTCTGCTGCCTGCAGAGATGTGCGGCCTGCTTGTCCCTGCTTATGTGCCTCGGGGTCTGGCACCATGAGCTGAGGCTGGAGGCAGGCAGGCAGCCGGCATAACCCTTCTTGCCGTGCATCACCTGGGATTTTTTCCTAGCTTGCTTTCCAGCAACATGAGGCAGAGGTAGAGCTGGACTCCAGATGCCTGTAATCGGGCCAGAGTGTTCACACTGCATAAAAAACAAAACCCTGACCGGGATTAAGGATCAAAGACAGGAAGGAAACTTAGTGAGCACAAAGGTTCCCATTGATTCCTGGCAACTGCTTCCACATGCAAAGACCCAAGCCCAGCTTTCACCTGAATCCTCTATTTTAGCAAAACTCCAGCTCTTCAGTGCTTCCCCTCACAGAGACGTGCTGGTGGCAAGCCTTGATGATTCCCACAAACCTTTGGCTCCCCTTTCCTTCCAGAGGGCTCTCTGTGTCCTCAGCCTCTCTGCTGTGAGGACAAGCTGAGAGAGTTGTGGGGTTCAGCCTGGAGAAGAGAAGGCTCCAGGGAGAACTTAAAGCCCCTTCCAGTCCCTAAAGGGGCTCCAGGAGAGATGGGGAGGGACTCTTGGTCAGGGACGGGAGCCATAGGAATGAGGGGAAATGGTTTTACAATGAAACGAGGGAGATTTAGGTTAGATATTTAGAAGAACTTTTTTGCTGTGAGGGTGGTGAGACCCTGGAACAGGTTGCCCAGAGAAGCTGTGGCTGCCCCATCCCTGGAGGGGTTCAAGGCCAGGTTGGACAGGGCTTTGAGCAACCTGGTCTGGTGGGAGGTCTCCCTGCCCAGGGCAGAGGGGTAGAACTCAATAATCTTTCAGGTCCCTTCCAACTCTAACCATTCTATGATTCCTCCCATTGCCAGGCACCGCCATCACCAGGACTGGCAGCACCCAACCTGCAAAAACCTGCCAGCCACACGCAGGACGATGTCCCCAAGCTGCTCCAGGGGTTCTGCAGAGTGCCAGGGGCATGCATTGAAATGTTAGAGCCCAGGCTGAGACCAGACAAGGGCTGAAGAGCAGCATCCCTCCTCCTCTGGCACTTTAACTCAAGAGAAGCCAATTCTGCTGAGCTGGGCAGGCTGCGGAGGAGGTGGCACAGAGTTAGGAAGGGTTCATGAAGCTTCCTCTGTCTCCAGGTACAATTCAGTTAAATGATCCCCAGGACCAGGGCACCCATCTCTAAGGATGCCCAGGGCACAAGAAAAGAAAATATTGATTAGAACTGGCTGCAAATTTTCTGGAAGAACAGTTTTCTGACAGGAAATGACAATTTGATATTATCAAAATTTCCTGCCAGAATGGAATGCTAAAAACTTCATTTAGGAAAACAGTCACAATCTGTCTTATCACTGGGTTGAACATGTTTGTTCTTATATTAAGACTCACAGAAAAAATAAACTCTAAAACCAAAACAAAAATATTTTTATTTACTCCTAAATAAACTATTTTGATTGTACTGAAAGAGCCACATTTCAGCTTCCCAAACGTGGATTTTGACATTGCAAAATACTTTTGCGTCTTCCAACTTCCAGGTTCTGACTAATACAAATAAGAGGATCAATAGGGTGAACTATTTCTATAGAATTTCTATAGAATATTTGAAATATTTGTTTTAATTCTTAAAATTCTATCAGTCGTAGTCATATCTCTTGGTGAGAATAGGTGATGCTGAGGCTGGGCTTCTACAGAAACACTTTCATTTGATGAGTTTGTTGGTGGGTTAGTTGTTGGCGGAGGGGGTTAAAGTTATGGGTCACAAATCATGTTCCAAGAAGACTAGAAAACCACTGGCAAAATCCCTCCGTCTTCAGAAGACCCAGCTGGGGACTCACCTGTCCCCATGGATGGGTGGGGACAAGAGTCAAAGAGTCCTTGACTTTACTGCGCCAGGACATGCCATGGGAGCACTGGGGGTCTCAGTCTTATAGATGTTGCCAAAAGTAGAGCAATAAACTGCCTCATTAACAGTAACAAAAATTAAGTAAAATGCCTGAGGACCAGAGTCACAACAATATTTATGCATCTGACTCCTACTTGTTTCAAGGCAAGCCAGGAACTACATCCTTCATGGAACCAGGTCGGGGATATTATTTCTCACACCTGCTATGTCCTTTCTGTTCTTTACCCTGTTTTTCATTTCCACCCCCTCACTCATGTCATCACACGGTTTATTTCATCCACCATCACCTTTGCCTTGTTCCCTCGGTACTCAGAATGCATTTGTTTCATTTCCATTTTTCAGACATTAAAAGCATTTCTTCTGAATTCTGGTGCCTTCAGCTCACGAAACCAGCCTCAGCTGCACTCAGAAACCACCAGCCTGATCTTGTTATACGCCTGTTCTTCATATAGAATTAAGGCGATGGGGGGGAACCAAGCTGCCTTTCAGATAGCCCTGTTCATTATTCACGCTCCAGGGTTCAAAAGCTGGATGCAGAGGACATGCCACCAGGTCCAAATCCCACTGCTCACGCTGCATCCCTTCTGCTCTCTGGGTTTCGGAGGCATACAGGAGTGGTGAAGTCTGCACTGAATTTCTTCTACCACTGTATTTTAAAGGTGGTTATGGAATGACCGATAAGGATGGAACCAGGGGCTTCCAGAGCAGAGAAGACAAGGTGTGCCCTATCTCAATGAGGCACCGTAGAGCCAGCACCTCCTCTCCCCAGAAGAAACATGTTTTTGTGGATCCTGCAGGGTAAGGAAACTCCTGCCCTGGTTGAGGACAATCATCCCACCTTGGGAATGCGGCTCTTAACACAGCTGGGCTCAAACTTCTGTCAGGACGGAACTGAACCAACCTGCCCTGGTTTGCCTGCAGCCAACAGGGACCAAGCTTTGGATCTGGGGTTGAGGTGACCTTATTTCACCTCCTTCCATCCTTCCTTAAAGACATGGTGCATTTTCCTATTATTTTTCCCTAACATTACCTTGTAAGGGGCAACAGGAACCTGCAGCTGAGGGCAGTAATTTTTCACGCCAACCCACCCTAATCAGCAGAAGCACGGCTGCAACGCTGCACACAGCAACACACCACACACATGCAGCCTCAGCAGCTCGCCCTGTCTGGCAGAATAAAAACATCCACCACCACTTCAATAAGCTTATGCCATAGAAACCAAGGCTCTTCAGCAAGTAAATCCCATGGAGCTGTGTCCCTGGGTGGATCTCACCCTGCTCCTCGGGGGCTCACCACCCCGGGGACCTGCACACCAAGCATCATAAGCAGTTTATAATCTGGGCAGTGTAAGCCCCACCACGCTAGATCTGCTCCCAGCTTTGTTCACCAGTTCTGAGTGCGAATTCCACATGAATGCCAGCAGCAGCGTGAGTAAAACCCGACTTAGCACGGCTCCAGGGAAGCAGTCGGCACCTATGTTATACATACAATAAATCCAGCCAGCCCTGGAGGGCTTGGCCGTTCAGATTGCTCAGTGCCGCTATTTCCCTTGTGCCTGCACTCACACACGTAAATCCACCTTGCCCTTCCCTTTGGACGGCGCTTATCCCAGCAACTTTACAGGTTGATTAGGATTTGGGGTAAGTTTTTAGCCCTTTATCCTAAAGGGAAAAAGCACCCAATCAAAAACAAACAAACAAACAAACAAACAAAAACACCAAACCAAAACCCCAACCCCCAAAATCATTACACTGAGAACTATCAGCAGTGATTAACAAAGAACAACAACAAATGAACTCCCAAAACACACCAACCGGGAACAATATAGGGTAGCTCTTTGAAAAGAAAGCTTTTTATCAGCCTCAGCATGGCACCAAGCCATTCCTCTGATACATCATTTCCCTTGTCTGACACACAAAACGCTCTGCTGTAGGATCCGTTTCCACCAACAAAGTTTATCATGAAAAATAAAGCAGGATAATCTGCCTTTAGCATGGCCTGGGTGGAGAGGAACAAGCAGGCACTGCCAGGGCCTCAAGGTTATGCCCATGTGTCCCTGAGGTGCCAATTGTGAGCACTGGGTTGGAGGTTCACCCACACTTGGCATCGCTGCCAGTGGATCGGTGTTAGCTCCTCTGTCCCTGCCTGGAGAGACATTAATTGCCTTGCCCAGGGACATGTAACAAAGCCACTGGACACCCGGGAGAAGGAGCCCAGGGACACTCGGCTCCTTTCCCTGTGTTTTTCCTCCTCAGAGTGCCTCCTTCACTCCCAGCCTGTGCCAAATTCACTCATGCCCCCAGGGGCTTGCTCTCCTTCTCAGGAGAGACTTGGGAGAGGAGCCCTGCTCTGCAGAGCTCTTAAGCATGTTCCTGGAGCTGAGTTTGTGCTCAAGGGCTTAACAGGTACTGAAGGAGTTCAAATGCAAAGGCTTTGCAGAATAAGAAGAAGATAAAGGCTAAACCACTGGTGTGCCTGGGTAAAGCTGTCTGGGCATGGGACAGCTCACCAGTTCCAGCTGGAGCCTTCAAACCAGACAAGGATCAAAATCCCCCAGCCTAGATCCTGCACCCATCTCCAAGCTCCCTCTACTGTTCCCAAGTGCATGTTACAGTCTCATTCCTCTCGCTTCTCTATCCGCAGGAAGACCTCAGCAGAAATTATGTCCTACTGCCACCAAAAGCTGCTTTCCCCCAGGTGGGGTCTGTCAGCGATCTCGCTGACAACTCTGACAGGAGCAGGAAACAGCAAGTACCTTTGGAGGCTTTATCTGGAATGAAGGTGATGGAATGAGAAAAAGGAGAAACATTTGGAATAAAATAAGTGGGGAGGAGGAAATCACCCTGCGGCAAAGGGGTCAGGTGTTCTGTTGAAGAAAAGGGAAAGCAACCACATTAAGAAAGTGTCTGAGCTGCAGAAAACTGTCCTACTTGGGGTTCCTCTATCCCTCTGCTCCCCACAAGGCGCTGCCCAATTCTCCTCTTACTCTTACAGCAATATCGCCATCCACAAAACCCTCCAGCAAATGCCTAGGGCCTGTCTCAGGGTTAGCATGAACTCCGGTTCTTCTCAAACAGATCCTTGATCTCAAACTTGATCACATCTCGGTGACTTGCAGTGACCAGCCTGTCCCTGGTTCAGACACGGCAGAGGAGGGTGACCACCCCGCTGTGGGTATCCCTGCTGATGAGCAGTGCTCCCAGCCCGCCTCTGCCCTGGCCTCCTCAAAGCAAGGCATTGCTTGGCTTTCTCCTGGCCATGGGGAAAGACACCACACACTCCTGAAGAACAGCCCTCCAAAATCTGCTACAGCCTTCAGCAAAAAGCAGAAAATGAGTTATATCAGAATATCCTGAATTCCTGTGGTTTTCCATGCAAACTCAACCCGAAGGACACTCACTGTCCAATCATGCCCTTGGACCAGGCTCATAAATCTCAATCTGCTTTTTTAGAGGAAATGAAAGAACACAGCTAGTGTAGCCTAAATACAAATAATAGTTTACTCAGATCACTTGGCTGCCTGAGAGCAGTTGGAACTGCGTATCTTGGTACATGGAGTGGCATAAAAGGAAGCCACAGGTTCTTATTATTGAGGAGACTGAAGACAGCACGCCCCTGCTGCATGGCATCCCCCAACTACGCAGCCTTCTACCAGCGCCTGCCTGAACTGGTAAATGATTCATCTCAATCTCTGGAGGATTTTTCTGGTAACTGCTGCAGATCCACCTTGGGATGACAGAGCAAAACTAGCAGAAAACCAATCTCGTCACTTCGTTCTTTTTTTTTTTTCCCCCTCCCCACCAAAAAGACATCATTTCAGGATTGGGATATAAGGACGATCTGGCTCCTTACGCAGAGAGGTTTTTTTTAAACCTGTTTTCAGCTGACAACGACAAAGCTGCTGCCCATGGATTTATTGGTGAAATTTATGAGTTGGTGAAGAAAGCCACCAAAAGCAGAGGAAGAAGAATCAGTTCCAAATCTCAGGACAAGAAACATGTTTCAGTGGGATTCAAAGGTGTTAAAGTCAGTAAGCCAGAGAGAAAGAAGCATGAAATAAATACATGTACCCTCTAATCCCTAAGATATTTTGACTGGAGGACACCAAGCACCATGCTGCAAAATAAAAGCAATAACTCCTAAAGGACAACTAGACCCTGCTAGCAGACAGACAAGAAGCAAGGATGAAAGCAAGAAAGAAACATGACAAGTTAAACAAATACAAAAACACGTCATAATATTTATAAGAAAAAGAAATAATTAGGAATAACCATTTTCCTTGACTGAAGCTTTATTTACATAATTGACCCAAATGAAGAATGCTGTTCCCCAGGTACCCCTGAGTGGGGATGGGACAGCCATCACTGTCCACTGCCTCCAGAACACACCTGTAAGGTGCCCAGCATGTCCCCAGCTGCCTGCACAGCACCAGGCTCTCTGAAAGTAGCCCATGGGCTTTTCAGTTCCACCTTTGGCTCGTGGTGCTACTGGGAGGGTCCATGAGACACATGGAGGAGGGACATGGCTGGACACGTACAGCCACAGCCAGCCTGCCCTGTCCCCACCAGTGCTCTTCACCATGTGGTGGTGTTCAACAACCCACCCACACCTGGCAGGGTTTCATGGTCCCTTAAGAGGGACCACACAAGCTTTTCTGCTTTAGACAGGGCACCAAAGAGGTCTTCCTCAAAGTCCACTTCCAAAGCAGGAATGATGAACACACCAAGCATTCTCCATCCACACATGAAGCAAAGGGCAGTGGTTGCCACCACCCTTGCCTAGATCTACCTCCTTTTCGGCCAGCAACTAACTCTGGAGAGAATGTCCTCCTGCAGCCATGGCGAGGAGTACACACAGCCCTGTCCTCCCACGGCCAGAGGCGCAAACCTCTGCCTCCAAACTTGCCTTTGCAGGGCCATAGACCAACAACAAAGAGAAAAGAGAGGAAAGAAGACTCCAGAATTGTTTTCAAATCCAAGAGACACATTTCCAGTTTCTCGGATTTTATATGTGTGTATGTATATATGTATCACACACACATCATTTTTTACATCAGTCCCTTGTCATTTGGCACCTAGGGAAAACCAGGGGTTTATTCTTTATTCTGAGCCATGTTTCTCTTCCGTACAAGCACAGAACTCAGCAAGACCTGATCTGCCAGATACGCTGACCTGTAGACAGCACTGCCTCTGCAAAGGGCCTCCTCCTCCTGAAAATCCATTTAGAAATTCCTAAAAAGAATAATTTGCTAAAGAGGAAGGAAATTTGAGGACACAGCAAGAGAGCCACGATTATCAGGAAGGCAGTGACATGCTGCCCAGGTGGAGAACACAAGGATGGAGAACACAAGGACTAAGTAAACATTACCTGAGCCACTGACTACACGTTATCCAAGAAACCACGCCAGCATCACTTTCCTAATCCAAACCATTTACCCCAGTCAGTGAGAGCAGAGCACGGATGGGAGAAGCTGGCAGGAGGCAGATTTGGGGCCAAGTAAGCTTCTTTAGCACTTCCAGCTCCATCAGGCATAAAAATTTGGGATGCTCTCGGGGGAGGGAAGATTCTTGTCACAAGGCAAACTGGCCTACTCACTCTATTTATAGATGAGAGGCAGCATTTTAGCCCTACTGCGGCTCAGCAGAGCCCACTGAGATGCTCAGCATGTTATGCAAGTGCTCCAGAGCCAGGCTGGTCCCCTGGCCCAGCTCCACGTGTGGGTGGTTACCCAGGAGCACAAGGAGATGTCCCAGGCAGGGCAGGAGCCCCTATCCGGCGTGGGGGTGGCAGAGCCAATCCCCCACTGCAGGCAACTCAGGGACAACGGCGAGAAAGACTCGAGCACAGTACAAGGCATCCCTCTTCCCACTGGCACAAACTGGGCTTCGAAAAGCAACGTAATGCAGAGAACTGGGAGGCCCAGTTTTCCCCAAAAAGGCAGAAAATGGGATTATTTGAAACCTCCCTATATTGAAGGGAATGGCACCAGCTTCTGGTCTCCAGCCTAAATATCACTGTCTGGGTGTTCGCTGTGGGGCTGCTTGGGGACAGGATGGGATCACCTCCCGGCTGACATCCAGAGAGCAGAGCAAGGGCCGCCGCAAGCAGGACTTCGGCCTTCGAGCTTTTGGGTCCAAAACAGCCACTTTGGGCCCAAGACACAATATTCCACATGAAGCATACGTCAAGGAGGCACTGTGATGCAGCCAAGTTAACTAATCCTCATCTTTCTTCTCCTTATCTTCCCAGAGCAAATTTAGCCTTCTAAAGAACTCTTTGCATGTCTCCTATCTCAGCTATTAACAATTAGGGTAACAAAGGGAGCCATCAATGGGAATTTAATTCTGGTCTTTTAGGACAGGGTCACAGGCAGCCATAGGGCTAAAGCTCAGTAGTCCAGTCTGCTCCCCATTCACAGTCAACCAGCACAAGAAGGACATATTTAATAACAAACTCTCATAAATCATAGAATCCCAGAATAGTTAGAGTTGGAAGGGACCTTAAAGATCATCCAGTTCCAACCTCCTTGCCCTGGGCAGGGACACTTCCCACCGCACCAGGTTGCTCCAAGCCCCATCCAGTCTGGCCTTGAACACCTCCTGGAATGGGGCATGCTAGTGGAAGCTCTCAAGATAGAAAAAAAAAATTTTTAAAAAATGTGGTTTTATAAGCAAATCCCCAAACTATGTACATCATACATAAATAAACACCGAGCCCTTCCTTCTATCTTCCTTCTTCCTTCAGCCCTGCCCTTGGGAGCTTCCCACAGGAGCAAACAGGGATGGGATCGAATTGGAGGGCCATGAGAGTGAGCTAGTGTCAAGCAGTGAAAGAGTGAAAGTCTGTCTTTCCACAGCACCTGCCACCTCGCCCAGCAGAAGGAAATAATGTCGCCAGAGAAAAATGTATAAATCTCAGTGGGATAAATTACCAGCCAGAGTCAACTCCCACAGAGACAGGGGCACTTAACACACTGAGCAGTTGTTAGAGCTGGGCTTGCTAAACACAACAGGGTATGATACTTCATAAGGATAATTCACCGAGACCCAGGCATTTCCTGGATACCTCTCATCACCCCACCAGTGTGCCTCGTCACTTATTTATCATCCTCCCTTAATATTAACCTTTGAGAAAGTGGTTAATACTCCAAATCCAAATGGCACAAGAGTTCATCCTGCGATAATCGTAATCTTTGGGCCAAAGGAGACAATCAAGGCACATCACTCAGGAGCTTGTTAATCTTGACCTTCAGCACAAATAAAGCAAGATTCACAGTTGCATCAGGCAGCTACTGAACGAATCTGCAAGGAGTCAGCCTTCTGCAGCATGAGACCTGCAGAGACACCTTAAAATTTACCTTCTAGAAGTGACTACAGCTAAATTTCTCCATCACCCTGGTGCATCTTGCGGCACGGGATGCTGAGAAGCAAGAGGGCAGCCATTCTTACTGGGGCTGAATGTCTCTTCTTCACACAACATCACACCGCGCCCCAATATCCAGCGTAGCTCCAGAGCCGAAACCACTGTCAGCACCAGTCAGCTGTGCTGGGAGCAGGGGCATCTCAGCCAGGGCATAATGGTCCCTGCTGGTGACAGCCAGGTCATTGGCCCTGGAAGGTGTCACACCGGTGCAGTCATACAGGGCTCACACAATGGTGGCTTGTGTCCCTTTGGCACAGCATCTCATCCCACAACATCAAAACATCCCTTCTCTGGTGCCTTGGGCTGTGCTTCAGGACCCTTTGCCTGAGCAAACAGCCCCAATGTCTCTTACACATAATTAGCCTAATTAAAGGGGGAAAATGTGCTTTGCTGCTGCTCACAAAAAGAGAAGAAAAACATCAGGTGGCTCTGTGGAAGAGCCCCTGCCGTCAGCTGGTCTGATGAAGAGGAGATGCTGCAGCAAATGGAATGACTGGATCAAACACAGATAACCCAAGGTACCAAGGGGCTGACCCACACTGCAATGGAATCAGCAATTAATACATACTCTTCATTAAACTAGTCTTCCAATGGTTACCAGAGACCATGAAACTAGCTTTTAATCCTTGCTAAAGGCCAAGAAATGGTTCAAGCAGGCATTGTAGGACACACCAGGGAATTGTCCACACATGGATCCACTGCAGGAGACCTGCTGGAGCCTGGCTGCTTCTGCTCTGGCCTTGGGGTGGGAGATCCAAAGGAAAAAAAAAAAAAAAAACCCAAGCATCAGCTCCGGGTGTGGGAAGGGGTACAGATGGCTGAGACTGACACTTCGGGGAGGAACGTGGGATCTTAGCAGGTTCCTGAAATATTACCTTTGTCTAGCTAACAAGAACTGGGTGAGAGCTGAGCATGTCCCAAAACAAAAGCTCCTAATGAGACTGCTGGTAGAGTCAGGGAAAGCTCTAATGTACCAGGTAAAGACTGGAAAGAAAACCAGCACCCTAGTCTGCAAACACATCTGTACACCAAGATAAGAGTCATAGGTCAAATTTTAATATTTGACAGTTTATTGCCTCTGTTTGTGTCAGGCTCCATCCCAGCAGCACAATAAAGTACCAGTCCTCCCATGGAGATGACACTAAGTGACACTCAGCCATTATTTACCATCTCCCAGAGTGCAAAATCCACTATTGACTTCAGGATAGAGAGGAGGAAGGAAGGAAATGTGATAGCAGTTCAGTGATTTAGAGCAAGGGGCTCCACGCGCAGGCTCTTGGAGGCATTTACTCAGTGCGTGCCTCAATTTCCCCATCTGTACAACCAGGGATTAGCACTAGCACCCATCCAGCTCCCAAGGATTCTTGCAAGACTGCAAGATACTCCAGTGGAGTAAAAGTTAAAAACATGTAGCATTGTTCACTCAGCACTGCAATATATTTGGCATGTAGGTACAGCGTACTAAGAGCAACTCTTCTGTAGGAAACAAAGCTGTCCTTCTCCACATCTGGAGAGAAATGACCCTCTGTTGGAAGGTAGGACATCACAAAGGAGAAATGTCAGTGTCTGTCCTTACTCCTCCCCTCTTCTACACAAGGGCAACAGCTTTGAATGTGAAAAATTAATAGAACAATGCTGAATATCAAGGATAATGCCAAGTACATTGTCCATAAGATACTGGAAATGCAGCTGCCTTCTCAGCAGCTCCCTGAGTTGCTCTAACAAGAAATATCTAGATTCCCACTGCACCAGAGTTACCCTCCCATGGATTAAACACACCTTGGGTAGAAGGCAAAGTACCTGCCCCTTCCATCTGGGAAAGCTGAGCATAAGTCAGCTGGCACAGCCCAGGAAATGTTTCCTCCACCCATAGAATCATACAATCGTCCAGATCGGAAGGGATCTCCAAAGGCCATCTAGTCCCACCTCCCCACAGTCACAGGGACATCCCCAACCAGCCCAGGTTGCCCAGGGCCATCCAGCTTCACCTGGAATATCTCCAGGGAACAGGCCTCAACCACCTCCCTGGGCAACCTGGTGCGGTGTTCCACCACCCTCGCAGTAAATAACTTGTTCCTAATATCCAATCTAAATCTGCTCTTCTCCAACTTAAAGCCATTGCCCCTCATCCTGTCACTGCAGGCCTTTGGAAACAGACTCTCCCTAGCCTTCCTGTAGCGCCCTTTTGGTACTGTAAGGCTGCTCTTGGGTCTCCCCAGAGCCTCCTCTTCTCCAGGCTGAACCGCCCCAGCTCCCTCAGCCTGTCCTCAAAGCAGAGGTGCTCCAGCCCCCTGAGCATTTTCTATCCCTCCTCTGGACCTGCTCCATCAGGTCCATGTCCTTCCTATACTGATGAATATACCAGCCCTGCACACAGTGCTCCAGCTGAGGTCTCATCAGAGCAGAGCAAAGCAGCAGAATCTCCTCTCTGGATCTGCTGGGAACGCATCTTTTGATGCAGCCCAGGATGGGGTTGGCCTTCTGGGCTGCAAGTGCACACTGCCTGCTCATGTCTAGCCTCTCATCCATCAGCATCCATCCGTCTATTGATCCCTTCATCCCTCCCTCCCTTCAGCCCATCTCTAGGCTTCCCAACCGTTTCACATCTCAGCTGGGAAGGCAGCAAATGTCTACACACAAACACGGGCTGCACCACAGTTGAAGCTATGGTGAGAGATTCTGGTTATCTCATGGTTACAGGAGGAACAGACTGCCAAGAAAGCAAGCAACAAAGCAAAATAAACAATTTTTTTTTTTCTCTCTCTTAAAGATCTTTAGGTGAAGACATAACAGTTTTCTCAAAGCTCTACATGCATTTGATTCCTTTTAGATGTTATAAGAGAGCATCCTTCGGAGACCCACCAAACCCAGTTTTTCCAGGTCAGTCAGTGGTTTCTGCACACCAGCTCTGTCCTAGTGTGTCTACTGGCAGCACACACCTGGGGGTTTGGAGGAAAGCGTTTGCCAGCAAACCTGTGCCAATAATTAGGCTGTTTCTCACAGTCTCCCCTGTCTGGGATGGACCATACAAACCGGCTTCTGGTCAAGACAACTCAGTTTATGATCTTCCCTCCTTGTTTCCGGGGCTTTAAGCTACCTTAAATTACTTCCAGCCTGCTCTCAGGGACTTTATTCACTATAATTTGCTAGGTGGTGCTAATGAGCTCAGCATCATACACAGTATCCTCCTGCATTCCTGCTACCCGGAACAATCCCTACAAACCTCAGAGCTCCACCAGTCAGGAGCTCAGGAAAGCTTTAACTCCAAAAGCAAAGCTTTCCTTGGTCTCAATGCCCCATCTAATGTTTCCTTGTAGAGAAAGAACCATACTTCAGTGCCTTCTCTGCGACAGGTTGCACATGCACAGAGGGTACCAACCTTATCCAGCATCCAGGAGAGCCAGGACTCTGTGTTCCTCAAAGGCCACCAGCTCCAGGACCAACATCTAAGGTTACTAAACAGTGTCTTCTGGGAACACAAGCCAGCCACAGGTCCTGTTCCCTTCCAGAAAACCCAATTATTCTCCTAATGGGCAATTTGCTGCCATCTGGACATTCAGATCTTAACCTGTGATATGCCAGACGTCCCAATGAAGTCAGTATTTGGCACCAACAGGGTGCTACCACTGCCTGGCACTACTGGAGAAGTGGATGCTGATGAGCACGACAGCGCAAATCAAGTGAGCGTCAGAGCTTTTGGATGGATATTCTCAGTCTGCTTAGCAAGCCCTCATCCTCTTCCCTTCGAGATGAACGTAATTTAGGCTACAGGTTTCAGGCAGAGCAGAGCGTGGGAAGGCAGCCTATATTCTGTTCCTTTCTCTCCAGACTTAGCATCAGCTCCTTTCATGGGCAACCAGCTTACGCTTGCTAAACGTCAGTTTGCAATCCTGCAGGCTGAACAGAGCCCAGAGCTTTAGGCCCTGAGCATTTCTCTGGGAGAATTGGTCCTTGGCAGTCATGCACAATTTTCTCCAGTAATAGAACACACCTCAAGGCTGTTCCAGCAAAGATCAAGTCTACTTTAGCATCAGGTGCTAGTCACTGAGAGTTATCAAGGCATGGAGATGGCCAGGAAAGCACCATTATCAACAAATCCTCCCTTCCTTTGGCTGCTTGAGTTACACCTATGAGATCACCATCGGGATTCACTACAAAGAATCAGGACTCTGAATCAAAACTCTCTGCCACCAAATCCAGGAGCATTGCTCTAATAAAGGAGCACAGAGCATACTGCTGATTTGATTTTATTAGCTCTTGGAGGAGCACAGAGCCCCACTAACCTCTTTCACTTTGAGTAGCCGATCAGTGACAAAGTGCATCCTTACAAAGGTGAGCGGATATAAAGACTCACCTGATATGAAGGCTGTAGAGTGGCACAAAAATTACAGGGCTTTAATTATCCTGCTTTTTTTTTGACACCAAGGTGGAGCTGAGGACTTGGAAAAGGACATGAATGAGCGTGTGCACGCAAGCTGGGATGACTGAGCCCGGGGCCGGTAACCGTGTGGATGAGCGAGTATGTCTGAGCGAAGAAGTGGGCTAGAGACGTGTGTGCTACGACAGCAGCACTGCACATACCAAACTGCTCCAGGTGAGTCTCCCATCCTAAATTCCACACAGGCTCTTTTTCTAGTCGTGAATTGCAAAGAACCCACCAACCACACTCAAGCAGGCAAAAAAAAAAGGAAATATCAGATATGGGAAAGGAGGACCAGGGAACAGGAAGCCAAATACAGAACTATTTCCAGGAGGAATAACAGCCATATGGAAAAAGTTACCAAGATGATGAATTCTGCCTTCAATATGTTCAATAAAGAAACTACATCAGACCCAGTCTGGGGGTGGCCAGATCGTTCAAGGAGTGTGTGGGGGGGAAGCTGCCACCCCAGCTTGAACTTGAACATTTGGTGTTTCATTTGCATCTTGGAACGAGGCAACTGTTATCATTCAAACTTCGCATTCTTCTCTTGGATCTCTGCCTTCCCGGGTCACATTTGTGGCTCTCACATAACCAGGAATCCCCTCCGCTACAATATGCTTTTCCTGGCTCGGCCCTGAAACCAAATTCCAGAGCAGCTGACATGGAAATTTACCATCAAACAACTATTAAAGTTTTACCTCAGGCTGTAAAAAAAAAATTCGGTTTACGTGCTCTGTATAAACAAGGGGAACATCCATTCATCTCACGTGCCTTATGGCACGCTGCCACAGAGCTTCACACTGCAGTCTCCTCAGATTTCGGAAACCAGGCTGGAGAAGCATAACGATGGTGGCTGAAGCCCCAACTCAACAAGTCTGCACCTCTGTGCATATGGCTGGAGGCTTGCTGGCTGGATTGCAAGTTGTAAAACCCACCTCAGTGACCCCAAGGTTATTTTCAGCCATTAGTTAATCTAGTTTTGTGATCTCCATCTCTCACCCAGGTCTCTCTGGAAACTGTCACATCCAATTTCATTACCCTACTGGAAGGACTGGGGGAGAGCAAAGCACAGCAGAGTCATGGAGGCTTTGCACAAAGACAAATCAGGGCAGATTTGTCCCAATACCCGTGCACACTCCTATTTCTCTCTCCCCAATGCACAGCAGTGCCCGTGGGGCAATTCCACTATGTGGAACTGCCCCATGGAGATGTTCCTCTCTGATGTCTAATCTTCTAATGCAGGTACCTCGTTCAAATACTTAAAGTTAGCTGGGATGAACTCAGGCTTTTCTCCAATTAACAACAATTTCTTTTTCTACTTTACATCCCAACTTCATCTTCTCTCTTCCTTTCCATGCAAATCACCACCCACTTGCCTCCAAGGGTGGACAGCCTTTGCCAATACAAGCACCCAGCAGAGAATTAAAGCTAGAAACTATTAACTATTGTTGGGTTTTTTCCATCCCCATCAAGCTCAAAATCCTCATCTATTCAAGCTACAAGTGGGCTGATGTACATCTTCTGCAGATGTCTGTGTTCAGGGGGAAAAAAACAACAGCAACGAAATCCTCTTTTGGCAAATAAACAGAAAGTAATTGCAGTTTGTTTCTTTGATGCAAAAAGAAACTGTGCTATTGATGGCATTGGCTGAGAGTGCCTAATTTGGACCAGCAACTTGTATCATTAGCTTTACATTCTCCTGCTAAACTCTACCCAGGGCATAACCACATCTCCCTCAGTCATCTGTTTTGCCCACCCGACACCCAGCCAACGATGGCAGGGATTGTTATTCTTTCCCATTCCTTAGTATATATCACACAAAACAACAAGATCAAGCTTCTCTTTTCTAATTCCTCCTCACTACACAACACAAAAAACAGGTATAATTAGATGTTCTCTAGTGCAGCAATAGTCACAACTGTGTGCCAGTCTATGAGCCCCATGTATAAAATGTAAGGGACGTTATTTTCCCCAAGATGCAGAAGTGATTCTGCAGTAACGAGGAATCCAAAGAGATTTTGCCATAAGCAAGGTTAAACAACTGCTTCTTCCATTCTCCTCTATAAAGCAACTTGCTGATTAATTCAGAAGCAAGGTAAACAATAAACAGTGATTATGTGCATAGGGGTGATGATTCAGCCAAAGCAGCAGATCAGCATTTGAGTAACAGGCTACAAACATGTACTTTATTTTCTCAATGATGATTCTCCACTGAGCAATGGAACAAGATGTCTTATATAGCCACCAGGCACCAGCATGGTCCCAGTGTCAAGAGCTAATCACGTGGCCAAAGGACTGACATAAAAGCTTCAGAAAAAAAAAAAAAAAAGAAAGAAAAGAAAAGTAAAGAAAATCAGCCCCAGAGGGGATCACATGTTCGAGGACCAATTTTTTACATCCAGGCAGCAGTAAACACAGACCAGCTGGGACATTTCAACTAGTAATAGCATGGCAGTGCTTAGGAGAACATGCTGTGTCAAAAAGATCTTCTGGAGAAGTGAAAATGTATCAGGACACCTGCAAGACAGCTCCTTTCTGCCTGCATAACCAAGCTCTGCAAAATGTAAATGGATAATGCAAGAAAAGCATGCTGGGGAAAGTTCTCCTATAAAGCCATAAAACCCTGAGCCACCAAGGGGAAGAAGGAAATCACAAAGTAAAAGCATTTGTGCTTCTGTTTTATGCCTCGTATTTTCAGTTTGCCTCATCACAACCCTGATTCAATCATGTCTGTTACTTGGATAAAGAGAAGATAGAAAGGCTTTCTGTTGCATCAACAAAAACCAGTATGAAAGATAACTGCAAAGGCAGCAAGCCAGCTCTGAGGTAGCTGTAGGTCAGTCTTGTTCTGCAGCGCTCAACAGAACTGCATGGACTTGCAAAGGGTGAGATTTTTTGACCTCCTCTGATCTGTGATGGGAGTGATCTGTGCATAGAGGAGGCGTCTTGCGAGCCCATAATATTCCTTTCAAATGCAAGTACCTGCATGTGGAGGGGGAAAGAGACATTGGGTGTTTGAGACTGTTGCTGGGCAGCTGCAAGTTGTACCAGGGCATCACTGGAATGGAAGGCACATGAGGATGAGACCAGGAAATTCATCTCCATACCCATGGCTCGTTCCCCATCCCTGGCACATCCAGCCTAGCAAATGCGCTTTGCCTGCTCAAACTCACCTGCCACCAATGCAGCAGGCAGTTCTAATCACACCTGCAAGGTTTATTACATTGGCAGCAACCAAGTGGTTAACTAATCTAAGAAATATATCCACTCTACTTAAGCAAAGCAAAGCAGCAAGGGGGCCCCGTGGTGTTGACAACCCTAACAGCAAATTAAGAAGCTAAAATAAAATGCACCATCAAGCAAGCAGCTGGAGTGAGGCCAGAAATCAGAAACAGATGTAAAGAAAACTGTATCGAGAAATCAGCTTCAAGCAGGCTCATTGAGCTCAATTACTAGAAATTAGAAGAGGAAATGGAAAAATTTATATTGTAAGGCCACAATGTGTTATGTGGCATCAATGATGGCTGGTCTGTTTATTGTCTTTCTCCTAATCATGTTTTTATAGCACGGGGTTTGCAATACCAGATCGGAATGATATTGATACAGGAGGACTGTCTGCCACTTCCAGGCAGAAATTCACAGCTTACATTTAAGACATCAAACTAGGAGTGCAATTCCGTGGCTCGGGTCTGTGCCTGTAACCCCCCTGACATTGCCATGTGCTCGCGCCTCAGCACTCAGTCCCACTCACAAGGCTGGAGACAGGCTGAGGACGCCAGAAAGTTTTCCAAAAGACATCCAAAAAGGATTCTGCTTCTAGATTTTGAGCCAGGACAGTCCTCCTGAGACACTATTCCGCAGCCAAGAAGAGTGCTAAGAGAGAACCACTTACATAAAAGGGAAGAAAACCAAACAAACAACTCACGGGCAGCCATGCAAGCCCAAATGAAAAAGCGGGAAGGGAAAAGTAGAGAAAGTTTGAGCAGTCACAGTTATAAAAGCTGGTGATGCTGCAACCAGCGAGCAGACAGGTGCCGAGTAGCAGTGCCCTCTCTGAAGGGATCTGGGCTCATATTATCCTTAAGCATTGCGACCTGCAAGCACAGCTCACAGCAGCTTCACCTCCCTGCTCATGGTGGCAGCTCAGAGCTCTCGTCTCAGGACCTATCCTGCGTCTGCCCATCTCCTTCCTCCTCCTCTCAACCTCTGGACCAAGGAAAGTCACTTGCTCTCTCAGCAGTGCCATCAGAGTGACCCGTAATGATGATGACCCCTGTCTTGAGTTCAAGAGGAGGAGGATGGGGCAGGCACAGATTTCTTTTTCTATCCCTACCTTCCCCTCATGACCAGACTGAGTTGCAGCACCCGGCCAGCTGAACCTCGCAGCTCGGGCAGGGTCGGGACTGGGAACCAGTCCATGTCTCACTCCAAGCTGCTACTTACTGCAGCACAATATGGCAAACCAAATACGTGCCGGGCTGAAAACGAGCCAGGATAGTGTGGCGACGAGTGCCAGATCAAACACAGCCCGTGGCTACTTCAATTCCTCACTGTCCCAGCACAAAGCCCTACCCATCTGATGCTGTAACATTTGCCTTTCCTTTCAACTACAGTGAATGACTCTTCAAGTGACAGGAATAGGTCCAAACTATAAGCTTAAACTGCTGGGCATAACCTGAAAATATTTTAAGAGAACAAATCCTCTTAGGCTGCTGTCAGCGGGACCCAGAAAGATGCCACTAATCAGACAGAAAGCCCACGTTCTCTTGTAGAAAGCTGCTGGCAACACTTTGAGTGTGGTTGATGAGATGCAGAAACATGTGGACAGGGAAAGAAAAAACCCACGTTGTCCATATATCACCAGGCTCACTCATCTGGCTCAGCAGAGCACTGGAGGAGCCAAGTCTTGCTCATTCTGCTTTCATGACACATGGACCTTTCTCTCCAGATGTCCCAGAGCCAGGGAGGTTGGGAACATCACTCAAGTATGAAGGTCTTTGTGTTTCCAGCACAACACAGCACTGCCAGCAG
This sequence comes from Thinocorus orbignyianus, assembly GCA_013400375.1. Taxonomy (NCBI): domain Eukaryota; kingdom Metazoa; phylum Chordata; class Aves; order Ciconiiformes; family Thinocoridae; genus Thinocorus; species Thinocorus orbignyianus. The sequence goes on along the minus strand of VXBW01005892.1, from coordinate 894,824 downwards.
TGTCCCACCCTTCCCACGCACTGTCCCCTCGCCAGCAGCATGCAGTCCAAAGACCTCCCAGAAGGTATCTCATTTGTCTCTAAAGGGGCCTACAAGACATGAAAAAGAAAGTCTATTATACTGGAAATTAGGGGCCTGGATCCTCTGTCTGGGGAACCAGGAACTAAAAGAAGCTGAAAGCACCTGCCTTGACCTTGTAAGTGCCATGAGTCCATATAAACCCACTTGCTATGGCTGAAGCTCGCCTTTGTGGTTGGGGGAATTTGTCCTCAATCCCTGAAATCCTTTGCCCAAACCCAAACATCTTCCAGAAAGGTCTTGGTTTTGGAACCGCTCGTTCACCATTTCCCTTTAACCCTCTTGCTGCAGCTCTGCCTCTGTCCCTTGTGGCCATTTACCACTCTTACTGTTTGTGCTCGTGGGCTGCAAGTAAAAAAATTCACCCCCACAAAAGAAATCTCCTCCTGAAATGGGAGCAGGACCACAGACGGTCCACAGAAGGAGGAGGACAGCTTGTCACAAGGTCTAAGCAGTCTCCATCCTATGTCACAGTGCTCAAAACCAGGTACCACCTGCACTTGGGGAGTAGCCCTCAAAGCCACTTTGAGCAGGGCACCAGCCTTGGTCTCACTTCATCTCACTATAATTTTCATTCCGCTTTCTCCTGGCTGAGATGGAGATGGAAAGGGGAGCTGCAGGGAGAGCGGGCTCTCCAACACAGTTTAAATTGACTTAATTTCTTGAAAATGTTTGTTTCTTTTCATTAGATTCCAGAGAGAGGGGATTGTACATGCAGTCACACAAGCAAAAGTAAAGAGCCTGATCCCTGGGTTTGCTTACTTAAACAGTTTATTGCTGTAAGCCTCTAGAAGTTTACTCCCTCAAAGCAGTCTGTTCGTTTGGGTCGTATTCTTCCAACAAAATCATCTATTCCTCTGAACTGCACCCAGAGGCCTCCAGTGGACTCGGCAGCTATCAAAAAAGCCTACAAAATAACTCCATCCTCCAAGGGTGTTTCGTCTCACATCAGGCATTTAAGTGAGTTGTACTGTGTCGACATTCCCTATCCCTATGAAAGGGCAAGGCCAAAAATATCACCCTGATGCTTTCATGCCATGCAGGTCCACATGCAGTGGTCCAGCACGTGTCTACCTGCACATCCCCAGCCTTCCGCAGGGGCTCAGGAGCTACTGCAGCCTGGCAGGCATTTGCCCAGCCTGCAAGGTGCTGGTCCGAGTCCAGCCCTGAGCAGCAGGGTTGCCAAACCACCATCTGACAGCTGGTTGGTGGCTTGCATGGAGTGAGTGGGTTTGGTCCAGGTCCCAGTGGGCAGGTATCCATGTGTCTCAGACCCAGTACTCACCAGGAGGAACCTGGGTGAACACCAGGCACGAGTGGGACAGGGTCCTTTGAGGTCTGCTGGTGGGGACGTGTGAGGGCATCTGCTGGTCTCCAAGTCTGGCACCTTGTGCTGAGAAAACCACAGCTTTGCATTTTCTTCAGGTGCTGTAGTTTCTCTGTTGCATCCCTTTTCCAGCACATAAGACACCTGAGGTGGTTAGCAAAGAGGTCCAAAGCCACAGCTACCTCAGCTCCCTTCCCACATGCGTTCCAGAGAGGTGGTGAAAAGCTCTCAAGCAAAAGCAAGCATCTGGGCCTTACATAGACTATTTTTCTTAAGCAAAGCGTAGTTTGTTGTTGGGTTTTTTTCCCCAGGAAGGCTTTAGCATGGAAGAAAAAGCAAGAAGGTGATGTAGGTTTAGAAGCACCAAGGCAGGCATCAGGGTCCATCAGGAACAGAAGAGAAGCTGTCAAGGAGAAGGGGGCGATGAACACGCCAGCGAGGGAGACCGCAGGCAAGCAGGGGTGGGTGCTGGAGCTGCTGGGGAAGCTGCTGAAGGGGTGGAGTAATGTCAAAAAAAAAAAATATAAAGAAGAGATTCTGGGTGTAAAACTCGGGACTTGGTGAAGAAGCCTTGATTTTCAGGAGGGAGGGAGGGAAAGGGAAGTAAATGCCTTTGAACAACCAACTCGAGGCACAAAAATCCCAGTCTGCCCAGGCCAGGGTGTACTAAGGGGACTGGGATTCATCTGACAACACCAGGGGAGAAGGAAAGATTCAGAGGGAGAGGAGATCACCAGTTGGGTCTGGCTAACAAAGCCAAAAGCAACTCTGCCTCTGTACCAGAGCCACAGTCCCACCAGGCACGAGGCGATATGGGGCGGTGGGCTTCTCTCCGTGCCCAGCAGAAGGTCCTATCAGCTTGACCTGCTCCCAGCAGAGAGTGGGCACCTCTGCACAGGGATCTGGGCTTTGATGCTTGCTGCAGAGCAGGATGACAGCATCGCTCCTGAGTGGGCGGTGCAGCCTCATCCTTCATGAATGAAAATTTAAAAAAAAAATAAATAAAATTGTTTTTTTAAAAAAGAAATAAATAAAAAATACAAGAAAGAATCACACCACCCACTAGCAGGTACACTATAAATACCGTGACAGGGGGGGTGTCTGCAGAGGAACTGGAGGTATTGACTTCATGGCTCACTTAGAGAGCCGCATATGGAACTTAATGTAGAGCACTTTGCTGAAGATGTTCAGCCGCGCTGCGTAGGTCTGAGCTACCAGAATTGGTCCGGCTGCTCTGCCGTGGCCATGCAGCCCCACAGTAGAGCAGAGGATCTACCAACAAGCCCAATTCTTTTTTCTAGAGAACAGGAAAATAGTTGCATTTATACTACCAGTAGCACCTACAGGCGTCCTACCCCTGGAGAGACTTTGCAGAGCTATAAACTCTGCTCATGAGAGCCTGGACAAAAGCACAACACCCCAAACCCTTCCTCAAGCGTTTGAGATCTAAGGTGAGCTGAAGAAAGGTGGTGCAGCTGGATGCTGACCTTCACATTGGTATGCAATGTGCTGAGCTCTGCAACAGCCTGAGTAGGGCAGAATTAAAATATTTGGCAGGCTTCAGCTGAGATCACCTACCTGATGTGCTCACCAGGCAAAGAGAAAAGAGGAATCCCAGTAGAACCCTTCAGAGGAATCCATTTAGGGTAGAAAGTCATTGCTCTGTGGCTGAATCAATGCCAGTCAGGGTCCAAATCTAACCTGAGCTGCATATAAGTCAGATGACTGGCTCGTCTTTGGATCAATGTACCCTACAGAACAGTGCTCAGACCCCAATTCTTTAATTCTCAAAAGTCCCCCTGAAAACCTTCCATAATACAGATTGCAGCAATACTCATTTACGAAGCAAAAAAAAATAAAAAATTAAAAAAAGAAAATCACATAACAGCACAGAGACCTGGTCTGTTAAGAAAAATGTTTTGTTTTACTGTTGCAGAGAAAGAACATTGTTACCTGGAGAATGAACCTAGAGGAAGAGCTGAAATAATGGGAGCTGCTGGCAGAGGGAGGGGAAGGGAGTGCTTGGATGGCTCACAGAAGGGAAAACAGTCTTGGGCACAGGCAGAACCTGCTTGCAAGGGGCCCTGGAGTCACTTTTACCAATATCCTTAAATAATAAGAGACAGCCTCGGGGACTGCACCGTGGCGGTGGCTGTGCGTAGCAGGTCACAGCTTCGCCCTGCAGCAGAAAAGCAGAGGGAGCAAAAGAAACGTGGTCCATCTCCCAGGAGGACGTGTGGATGCTCATCGGCCTCACATTTAGCCTGCAGGTGCCTCAGAAGTCTGGAAGAGCTCTGCTTCTCTGCCACATACAGTAAAGCAGCCTCAAGTTACCAAGCGAAATAACAAGCTGGCTCACAGCGAGCAACTGTGGCACAGCCAGAAGCAAAGGCTGACCAGGGAAGCAGGGAACCACAGGGGACCAGGACTAGCAGAGCCCAAACCAATGCCTGGAGCCACCCAAGAGGTTTTTTCTCACCATCTAGTTCCATGGAAAGAGCTGGTGCTGGTAGCCCCATGGATATCACCTCAGTGCTCCCCAAACAAGGATATTTCATGGTATGACATGACTTATAAGAATTTTACTTATGGGCTTATACGCTCAGCACAGCCAAAGCTTTAGCGAGTCCCCAAACTGCTTTAAGGGGAAACAATTAAACCGCTCTAAAGCTACCTGTAGAAACATCTCTTCTGCATCATCTTCAAGTTCTGACTCCCAGTATTAAGCCGCACAAGCACTTTATTTTAGCTTACTGTTGAACGCTAATGGGATGTAACTTGCGATTTAGTCCTTTCTGAGCACACGGCGCCTTGCAATCCCAGCTGCTCAATCCCCCAAGCACCTACAAAGGAAGGCTCATGTTCCCCTTTTCTCAGTGAATGTGTTTGAAAAGAAAAAGCAAGCACTTTACCACGACAACAGCAGTGCCAAGTGCCAAAACACAGGTTGCTGTTGCTTCTACCCAGCCCGCAGAAGATTCGAACCAAATGCAGCGTTCCTCCAAATGCATCCTTCCAAGAGAGAATTGAAAGTGGCAAAATTTATTTAAAAAGAGGTATACAAAATTTCCTAGCATTAAGCTGGCCAGTACTTGTACCCTCAGTGGAGTTGTATGACTACAGATCTTTATTCCTGTCACTTAACCTCGTATCAACAGTGCTACTTCAGCAAGAACCTCTGCATACAGATGAAATAATAATACCCCAAAATATTTTTCCCATGTCTCTTTGGGAGATCACACACTCCAGGAAGAGGCAGAGGTCAACCATGAAGCCTGGGTGGTTCACACAGGAGTGGCCAAGTCCTTCAGTGTCAGCCTGCAGAGCCAAGCTCCGAGGCCAGTTCTTGAGACAATCAAATACTTTACCTATGAGCAATAAACCAGAGCTAGGGCTGTCTGACAGCTAAGACCCAGTGCTAAGAGTTTTGATTTTCTCTCGCCACTGCTCTGTGCCATGCAGACATCAGACTCAAATGTAGCACTATTTGCTGTAAAAAACATGATAATTACAGTTACCAGACTCTGACCCAGTGTCTGAGTACCACTAAATTCATTATCCCCCAGAGAAACAGTACCCACGATGTTTCCCCTCTTAGTGCTTTATGTCAGAGCTGGACACACTGATGCACAGAAACGTGGGGCAAGAGCAAAGCCCTTCCAGTGAGCAGCACCGCTGGTGCCCTGGAGGTGATGGCAGGCAGGACCTGCCCTCCCCAAAATGCCTTCTCTTCCCTTTTACCACCTCTGGCCAGTGCCAGGACCTGGACCCTCTCCCAGTCCCTAACCCTACTAGAGTGGCTGCAGAAGCAGAAACTTCCTTTGCAGACCTCCATGGGTTTTGTATTCATAAGGACATAAGAGCTGGGGTCTGTGTTTATTGCTGGAGCAGTGGGGAGAAGCCACCCCAAAGGTTACCCATCCCTTTTAGGGCACACAGCCCCACAAGTGCAGTGGCCAGGAAGCCTTGCTCTGCTCTGGCCCCTCAGCCCAGTGGCCCTGCCTGTCCCACACTTTCCTCTGAAACATTTAAAACATGTTTAACTCATAAAAAATCTAAGCACTAAAATAATTTTTAAACGCTTTCTTACCATTCATTTATTTAGCATGGCAGATGCTGAGGACCACAACATCAGGACATCCATGGCATAACCATGGTAGGAACCAACCTCAGCTGCTTTAGGTGCCTGTGGAGATTGGGGTTTTCTTTTTGCACAGACACACCTTGAATTAATGCCCACACTAGCCCTCCATATGCTTTGTGTCACAGGAAAGGTCACAGCTCCATCATCCCTATGAGAAGCTTATGGCTTAATCCAACAGTGGCTGCATTGGGCAAGGATACGTGGCTAAAATGCCAACAACCAACACAGCTGAGTCTGAACTAGAGACCTGTTATTGCTCTGTAATTCACATCCTCCATGGCCTGGGCACAAAAAAAGGAATAAACATACCTAACCAGTCATCAAGAGCAATGTTTTGATGATGCCAGATCCAAAGGATAACATAGCTCAGTCTCACTTTTCCAACTTAAATTATGGCCTGAAGAGTAACAAACTAGAGAATGAGGTTCCTCTTGGAGACCAAAACAAACAAATCTTCCTTATACTCACAGCCTGGGCCAGCTCAAACTGCCTTTCTAGATCCTCTTTCTCTAACTGAAAAAGAAAGGAATGGGGGGGAAAAAATTGCTTACCAAGATGATTAAATAAAATGTTAGCTATTCCAGCTACCCACTGGCTCTGGGTTTGACGTCAGTGCTGAATGCATTAACTATATTTGTCGCTCAAGATCTAAAAATATCTAAGGCATTAAAAAAAAAAATAAATAGGGCAGCACTGGGAGAACTGTAGGTCCTTAAGAGGCACAAAGCCCGTCCAAGCCTTCGCGGGGTTCACCGTGCCCCCGGTAGCTGCCCAAGATGCTGCACAGCCCATAGGATTGCGATGTTACAGGAAAGCTACTGCTGATGAACAGCCAAAGGGATGGATATAGGATGCTGCTGCTTGCCTGCTGTTACCACTGCTGAATTGCCAAGAAAACCCAATGTGTTTGAAGCATTTTCTCTCTTACCCGACTTCCCAAACTGATGAGCAATGTAGCTCGTATGCTGGAACTAATAATCCATATTTTTTGGGGTAACTAGAGGAAAAAAACCTCTCTTTAAATGGTGTAGTAGAACTTCATGTTGAGTTTGAGAGCCAGTTTTGTTCTTTTTCAGTCCTTTCCAACATTTTTCTGCTTTCAGCAAGCTCAGTCTGCTCTCAAAGGATACTATAGACACTACAGGTGCCATTTCAAACAGCAAAGCAGAACAAACACTAGAGTAAAGCTTAAAGAAGCTATTTACTTTTGTTCCCTGTCAGAGGGAGCACCTGGCGAGTCAAATATCCTTCACCCCCTCCTCTTCACAGTTTGCGAAGATTCGGACTGCTACTAAAATAATTCCTCCAAGGGTTGTTGCAGGGTAGTAAATATCTAAGCAGGGAAACCAGCTGCCGAGAGTCTGGGCTGTTGCGAGTTACTACAGGGTAGATGCAAAAGAACAAAAAAAAAGGGCCAGAAAAGTCTGGCTACAAGACAAACCCGAGAGGAAATAAATCTGGGTTGTGTTTAAAGTTACAGAAAGCAATCTACATCCACAACTTTCATTTTTACTGTTACTATTTGTGCAGGCCCAGGTCCAAGGAAGCCTGTAAGCATGCATTTAACCACAGGAATAGATCCCTCTGGCTTAAGCATGTTCCTGATGTTTCACTGGTTGGGGACAGAGTCAAGTATGTGCTTTGGATGTGTTGCAGAGACCTCGCATGGTGCACAGAGAATTACAACAAAGAGGAGTCAGGGTTACCCAAAGTCCCTTCCCATCAGTGTTGCTGTGGCACCTGAAGAAGAGGGTTGGCTTCACTAGGATTTTACAACAGGTTTACTTCTCACTCTGCTGGAATTTGCGTGGGAAAAACAGTGGCAGGAAACAAAAACCACACTGTTTGAACCCTGCACTTGGAGGGACCACCATAATAACACTGCTGGATATTAAAAGAACATACAAACACCACGATTCTGCAAACTCTCATAGCCAAATCCCTGGTAATACAGTAAGGGACCGTGAGGGCATGTGGACACTGCGGGGAAATTTCTTCCCCCATGGGGCTGGAAAAGGTACAGAAACTCAGGAGATTTTTGCCCTTCCCAGAGCCACTCCTGGTTCTGCAGCCTGAGTCATGGGGTTCTGTGCATCTACAGCCAGAGGTTCTAGGTACAGGCTCTGGGGAGAAGTAAATCAGATGTGTTATTAAGCTCACATACCTAATGAATGACATGAAACAGAGACCAGCAAGTCAAAAGTAATTTCCTGGCTCTGGAAGCCAGCACGCAGCTCTCGCAATGAGAAACACACCACCCATCTCTGGCCCTTGTGCTACAACCCTTCCAATTTTGCCCAGGGGAATACAAGTCCATGTTGCTTCAAATGTGGTGTGGTACACGCACAGGCTTGTCCCTGGGAGTCAAGGTGCCCTCCCACAACAGAGTTTCTCCAGCACATCAGACACAAGCCAGTCAAGGAGCAGAAACAACATCACAGGTCTTAAGTTACTTATTAGGGGGTCTACAGGAGAGATGGGGAGGGACTCTTGATCGGGGAGAGAAGCAACAGGAGGACGGGGAAGGGTTTTAAACTGAAAGAGGGGAGATTTAGGTTAGATATCAGGAAGATCATCTTCACTGTGAAGGTGGTGAGGCACTGGAATAGGTTGCCCAGAAAAGCTGTGGCTGCCCTAGAGGGGTTCAAGGCCAGGCTGGATGGGGCTTGGCGCAACCTGGTCTGATGGGAAGTGTCCCTGCCCAGAGCAAGGGGGTTGGAACTGGATAATCTTGGAGGTCACTTCCAACCCAAACTGTCCTATGATTAGTCCACCGTAATAGAGACCAAACATAATTGGGTTGAAATGCCAACAGAAACAAGGTGGAGAGCAAAACACTGTTTCCACAACCCCCTGGATGCTTCAAGGTTGCAAGCTGCCTAACCTGGAAAGCTTTAATGGAAAGACAGTTAGATAGGAGATATTTATATTACCATCCAGAGTATTTAATTTTGTAACAGCAGCTGAGAGCCTACAAACTGCTGAATCCCTTTAACCTGAGCCCTGGTGGAGCCGTGGTTACCTCCTCCAGCAGCACTCCAGCTCCTTCACCTTCTCCTGACACTTTCTTCTCTATTGTGTGAGATTAACATATGTCCAATCTGTTGAGGGTTATGGAAGGAATTTCTCACTAAAAAGGTTAATAAACAAAGAAGTCCTGCAGTAACAATACAACCACTGTGTGAAAACTTAATTGGATCAGCAATATATCAAATATGCCAACAAACTTGCAAAATGATTGCCTAATCTCGGCCCTAGGTCATGGTTTCAGTGAATGCCTTGCAACAGAAACTGCTTTTAACTGTGCTGAGAAGTAGGTTACAACATGTTGGAAATAAAAGCTGTTGGTAGCTGTCTCTCTTTTTGAAAGCAAAAGGTTATTTCTTTAGAGACTTAAGCAACCCAGACAAATATCAAGTGTAATCTTCTTTAAAACAATGCACTTTAGGGAAGAAAGCCTTTTTTAAAAGCAAAAACAATACTTATTCAGTGTCAGTCTGTTTGCAATCACATTAGACTGGCAAGTACAGGAATAAACCCACCAAATCAGGGCCAGCAGAAAGAAGCTCTTGAGACCAACCACTCACCTCCATCGTCCTCCCATGAGATAATGGGGGACACTCAACCCACAAAATCCACCATAAAAAAAAAATTGCATTTTCAAAATAATTGTGAATTTGCTGATTTTTCTTGGAAATGTCATAGCGAACCAAAGTACTCCAGGAAAACTGTCAGCACTTAGGGGTAAAATTTCTATCCTCAGCTCTCACTCGAGGCAAGTAGCCCCTGTGGTACTCAATTTACAGCATTACTTACAATAACCTAACTTCACTTTGAAGTGTAATAGCTTATCCTCATCAAAGCAACTAATTTCAACAAAGGGGAGCAAGCCATGAAAAAAACATTGCTGGGTGACTTGATTGTAACTAGGAAAACTTTAAAAATTCTGAGGAGCTGACACTGACAACCTGATGATGTACTACAACTACATCTGTTTTAGCTAAATAGACACTACAGTGTATTTATTAAAAGGGCCAAAACCACGTAGCCATCTCAAGCAAAGGAATTTTTAAAAATGACCGCAGGAGTGAAAAAGCAGCACAGGAAATTTGCATGAAGTTCAACCAAGCCAAGTGCAGGGTCCTGGCACATGGGACGTGGCAATCCCAGCCACAAATACAGCTTGGGCAGAGAAAGTCTGGAGAGCAGCCCTGAGGAGAAGGACTTGGGAGTGCTTATGGATTAGAAGCTCAGCGTGAGCCGGCAGTGCACACTGGAGCCCAGAAAGCCAACCTCATCCTGGGCTGCATCAAAAGAAGCATGACAAGCAGGTCAAGGAGGTGATTCTCCCCCTCTACTCTACGGTCCTGAGACCCCACCTGGAGCACTGTGTCCAGCTCAACAGAGAAAGGATATGGACCTGTTGGAACAGGTCCAGCAGAGGGCCACCAAAATGATTAGGGGGCTGGAGCACCTCTGCTGTGAAGACAGGCTGAGAGAGCTGGGGCTGTTCAGCCTAGAGAAGAGAAGGCTCCAGGGAAACTTTTGAGCAGCCTTCCAGGATCTGAAGGGAGCTTCAGGAGAGCTGGAGAGGGACTCTTGGTCAGGGAGTGGAGTGACAGGACAAGGGGGAATGGTTTTAAATTGGAAGAGAGGAGATTGAGATTAGATAGGAGGAAGAAATTCTTTGCTGTGAGGGTGGTGAGGCACCGGAACAAGTTGACCAGAGAAGCTGTGGCTGCCCCATCCCTGGAGGGGTTCAAGGCCAGGCTGGATGGGGCTTGGAGCAACGTGGTGTGGTGGGAGGCGCCCCTGCCCAGGGCAGGGGGGTTGGAATTCGATGATCTTTGAGGTCCCTTCCAACTCTAACCATTCTGTGATTCTACGATTTTATAAAATGTCACTCCCCTCCTAATTGTATGTCAAAGTATGAAATTCATAGTGATTAGGAGGAAGCATTTTTTTCCTCTTTTTTTTTTTTTTTTTTTNTTTCTGTTTCTGTGGTTTACTCCACATCTGGGAAGGAAATCCATTTTGATGCAGTATTAGCAAAATGGCAGCTTCCCTTGGGAGACACCATTCACAGTTACAAATACCAGAGCAGTGGCATTTCTCATCAAATCACCCCTCTGAGAGTTGAGAATGGGAATAATGAGTAGCAGGAGGAAGAAGGCAGTGAAATCCTGCGCACCGAGCACACCCAGCGGGCCAGACACCATTCCCAGGTACACCATGCAGAACAGGCACAGCTCCACAAAGACCAGGGCAAATCTTTAATCATCAGGATGGATACTCAGGGGACCAGAAGCAGGGCGTAAGCGTGACCTCTGCATGCGTATATACCCACGCACGACATGGCTTAAGTATTTTCATTGTCCCAGGGCATCATGAAACACCAGTCCAAAACCTCACACACCGGAGGACCGCTCCACAGTCATCAGAGCCTTTGTTTGCCCACAACTCAGGTGCTGTGGCACCATCCTGTGGCACCTTGCCCCATTCAGAAACACCAGATTGTTTTCCACATGGGAAAGGGGTGTCAGCAAGACCCCAGTACAAAAGATTAAAGAGCCAGGTTCACTAAAGCTGCAAAAGGAAAGGAGTTTGGAAGCCTGAAGGTGCACCTAGTTTGGTTCTATTGAGACTGCAGTGCTACGAGCATCTGATGCTGCTGCAAGAAGACACAGATGCCACCATCCCTGATGCTTCCCACCCTACACACACATACTCTGTCCCAAAGGAGACAATGCCACTGCCCCTCAGATTCCCTCTGTTGTGTGGTTTTGTCCAGACTCACGCCTAAGCTCACAGAACCACAGACTCACAGGGGCTGGAAGGGACCTCTGGAGATCATCCCGTCCAAACCCCTGCCAGAGCAGGGTCACCCAGAGCAGACTGGACAGGAGCGCGTCCAGGCAGGGTTTAGAATATCTTCAGGGAAGGAGACTCCACACCCTCTCTAGGCAGCCTGTTCCAGGGCTCTGCCACCCTCAAAGTAAAAAAAGCTTTTCCTCATGTTGAGACAGAATTTCCTGTTGTTCACTTTGGTTCAGAGCAAATCATAGCTGGACATGAGAAGGTCACTTTGGAAACCCACCCTCCACAACCCAGGCCAGAGGTTCTTCCCCTGGCCCATCCTAACCACATGTGGTCCATCAAGGCTGCAGCATTTCACCCCTGCTGCCTCTTCTGTACAAACATTACCCAGTGCTCCTCCATCCCACCCTGTCCTGGGAGGATTTGCCCAGTGGGCTCCTCTTAGGGGACACACCATTAAAGGCATTAAGGCCACAAATTCCTGCTAAAGTCCAGCTGCCTATTAAGCAATATGGTCCAAACACAACCCATACTGGAAAGAAAGGACGTAGCACATCCCCTGCATCCTCAGGCTGAGGAGCAGCAATTGAGTTGCCTCCACAGACAACACTGCCCTCTTTTTTGTCTCTGCACCGGTAGATATGCTCCCATCAACCCATACACAGCTGCCTTCCCCAGTCCATGGCCATTGCAGAACTGCGACCGCTCCTCTCTTCCCATCACCTCCCTTCTCCCAGCCACAAGAACACTCAATCCTCCCTCTTCCATCCTTCATCCTGAATTATTCATCCATGTCAGCAGCAGTACAGAAGTACAGACAGAGAAGAAACATGGTGCAGAGACACATTGGGAAGCTGTCGCCCTTTCTCCCGGCTGTGAATGAGCTCCAGAGGCCACCACAGCATCCGGGTCCCAGCCCCAGGAGGAAAGGAAACAGCACAAGAGCAGTTGTAATAGCGCAGCACACAGGCAGTGATCAAAAAACTCCTGCTGAATATGGAGGAGAGGAGATATATATGCTCGCACATAAAACATAAATGCTGTCATGCATCAATATTGATGTTTCCTTGCTCCCACAGACCCAGACCAAGGATAATTACATGCAATTTTTATGGTGCCTCTGACATACTTCAGTCTCTGAACATCAAAGCACGGGTAGGTAATGCTACAAGTTGCCAGGAGTAGCGTGGATCAAAATGGAGCTTGCGGAGCGAAGCAATGGGTGGCGAGGTGGGTAATTGCAGCAGCCTTTCAATGCTGCAGATGCTGCCTGCGGTTACAAAGGGAATAAAGTAGGTGATCACAGCCTGGGACCAATTATTTGCCATGTACAACCCCAGCGCCGTTGTCGAAGCCTGGAAGGGCAGGGCAAGCCAGCTGAGTGCTCGGTGGGATATCAGCAAAGCTGTGGGCAGCTCAGGAGTGGAGCAGAGGGAATCCATCTCCAGAAAACATCCAAGTGCCAGGGAGAAGGAGTAGGATGCTTGGCCTGGCACAGAAGAGTTAACAGTGGGATGAGCAAGAGGCCAGATCCCTTCTCATCCTCCCATCCCCAGCACAGGGAAAACACTGCTGCATTGCCTCCGGGGAGCCCTGCTGAAAGCTTTTACTGGGCTGGCCTGCTTCCACACCACCTCCATCCCGGAGAGAAGCACACCCCCACCTTCAGACCGTAAATGCCTCTAAATCAGACGTCGGGAAGCATTTTCCACAGCCTCCACAGAGGCAAAAAGTAGACTCTTCATGTCAACACTGCTGATACACAAGCCCTTGCTTTCTTCAGGCCGTGTGAGAATCCTCACCTGTGGCTGCCTAAAAGCTGGGATCACGCACAGCACTGCTCCAACACACAGAATCCTGCTCCACACAACTACAATTCTAGCACACGACAGCCTTCAGGAACCATCGAGGGACGTAATCGTCTTCTACCGGCCCCCCTCTTCCCTTCAAGACAAGGCAATTTCACAACCAGCAATATCCAGATTTCTCCATCCCAGAGACATGGACACAAGCCGCATCCGTAGTTGCAGCACACAATGAAACTGAACGCACAATTTCACATTTTTTTCTTGAATGACAGTTCTAATGAAAGACATCTCAGCACTTAGGAAATCAGCATAAATGATCAGTTGCTAATCTTGTTCTTCCAGTAACTCTGGGAAAGTCAAAAATAGACTAGGCAGAATAAACTGGGGGCTGAGAACGGGGGTGGGGATGGAAGTGGGGGTATGTTTTGCTCCTCTTTCTGAGAAATCACATAGCAATTGCCACTGATTAAAAAACCCACTTTTTCTTTTTTAATTTTTTATTTTATTTTTTTTTAAAAACAAAAGACACAATTTGCTGTGCCACCACTGTTGTGCAACAGTCAAGGCTGTCTCTGGGCTCAGCAGAGGGAACTGGGTAAGCCACTTTTTTTGCACTTCTCCCCATTCTCTAACCATTTGCACCCTCCCAGCACAGCTTACAGACCCCCCACACCCCTGCCATCATGTGTAACCCAACAATCAGGGAGGACAACACAACCTGGGAGACCACGGGTGCTCATGAGGACCTGGGGATCCTCTGACCACAAACTTTGTGGGATGGGAACTCTTAGGAACAGGTATGGATGAGTGAATGGCACAGATTTTCTACCTCTAAGTAAGCCCAAAAGGACGCTTTACAATCCACCGGGCAGAGCTTTTGTGTGCACACATAAACACATGGGTTACAACACTATACTCTGTTCGTTAATGCTTTGGGCTAAAAAACAGTTGTTATGCTCATTTCTCTGGCCCCAGACAGCCCAGAGGAGGATGGCAGGTACAGAACTAAGAACTGCAACAAGCCCCGCTGGGAACTGATTCACTTCAGGGGCCCGGGGCACTGCACTGGTCCAGGCTGACACAGCAGGTGACATCCCTCACTTTACAAGACCAACAAGGCATCCTTTGCTTCGACTTCACTCCTTCCATCTGTCCTGTTCTGCTCAAAATCTTACCCTGGTACTATCACTGTGGTGTCTGGACTCCCAGTGGCAAAGTATTTATCTTTACAGCGTAAGAAGGGACAATTTTGACATCAATATACAACTTGCAGCAGCTGTTATCTTTGCAATAGTGGCTTTTAATACTTCTTTTCATTTCTATACTTTTTTATGAGGCTATTTTTTTATTAGTGCGTTTTTATAGCTTGTGCAACACCTTAAGTGCCTCCAAGAAGGTACTTTATAAATAAAATTGTTAATAAGATTAAGGATTTAATTTCAAGAAAAGAACGCTGCTTGCAAAGTTATGAATCCCACAGCCACTGTTACACACCCTTCTTGTTTGTACAGGTCCTCATACAGCCAGTGGGTTATTAGTTTTGGTGCCTCTAACTCTGGGAAAGCAGCTGAGTCTCAGCAGATCTCTGCATTCCAGGTGTATAACTAACAGTGCTTTTGGAAATATTACGTTTCTTGTTTCCTATGAAATTCAGATATCAGTTTTAGAATTATAACAGACTTTTTATATCCCTCTCTTAGAGGATTTTTAAAATTTTAATGGTACCTGAGCCACCAATTATCTGCAGCCAAGAGGACAGAGAAGAAATATGGCCCATCATGCCAGAAGGTCCCAGGATATATAAACGTGCAGCTCGTTTGGCTACTTCCTTTTCACACGCAGCAGACTAACAGGACAACTGGGAAAACTCAGGCTGGATGACCCCAGATGACTGAATTATAACTACACATGCAAGTAGAGTGTAAATCAAGAAGTACCAGCCACAGATGTGAGCCTGACCCCCTTCTCCAACCTGTTATCCCAGATTACAGGGGCCTTGAGGCTTGGATCAAGCAAAACTCTGGTTCTATGAGGAAATGCAGCTCTTGGTTGATGTAACCCAGGAGACAAGGTCTTTAACTGTGAAGTCTTGAGCTCAGTCATCTTCAGCAGGCAGGCCTGGCACTTCTGATGCCTTTCCTACACCATGTAACGCACAGTTTTCATGGCTTACCATTAAGGATAACAGTAGAGCCTTCGCTCTCTTTCCAAGGGTGCTTCATAAGCCTTGTCTATCAAATAAATAGTCATTCCCTCAGTCATATGGAAAAACACTGAACAGGCAGTTTCAAAGTGGTTCTACAGCATGGGAACAGCAGTCTGAGTTTCAGAAAGCTGGCACCTTCCAACCACGCAGCATGCAACCCCCCAACAGCCCTAACAAACTCAACATAGTCAGCACCCCATCATACTTAATACAAACGTTGAGTTTTACATACAAAAGACACATAGAAGGCCCCAAGAAACCTGCATTTGCAAAAGACACAACAAAGACCTAAACCAAACATGTGCTGTTATCCTCTTGCCTCAGAGAGGAAGAATTCACGAGCAAGCACTTTTTCAGCCCCATAGGTGATACACCAAGATCTCACCTTAGCTGCCTTCTGCTCCCAAGCCTCAACCTCTCTCTTTGGCACCAGCGGAGAATCTCATCATCCTCTGCCTTTTTAAACCTTCCTCTCACTCACCTGGTCCTGGGACTACAATTAGGGTTTGAGCCACCTGGCAAAGATCAGCTCCAGGCTATTACCTACCTGGAAGCCATGCTGAAGGTGTCTCAAGGCCTTCCAACAAAACCTCTCCTGCTGAACTCAGCAATATTTCATTTTTTCCATCAGTGCTCCCAATACTCTCAAGCATTCACTTAATGAAGGAGATCTTTCACCAGGACTCCCAGGGAAATGGGACAGATGCTGCATTGACAAAATAAATTCTTCTCTACAACCATTTCTGCACTTGGAGTCTGCTTGTCGAGCTGAGACAAAGTGTGGTACAGCACTACAGGGGCCAAGTTTTCAGGACAAATATATCACTTGGGTTTTACAGGAGGCCAAACAGAGCGCGGTCAGGGCAGCAGAATCCCGTGGGAGGTGGGACCCTGGGAATGGCTCAGCACCTGAACGGAGGCAGCATGTTCCTTCTCTGCAAACACTTTTAGCTCCTCCATACTACTCTGCTGTGAAGTCCTCCTTCAGCTCTGAATTCTAAAGCTTCCCAGAGCCTCAAGATAAAGTTTTTTCACTTCTCAGAATCCACCTCCCAAGGCCCATCAAATGAGCCATCACCATACCTCAAGCTAGAACCTTTGGCCCATGGTCTGTTTCCAGGGGTAGCCCATAACCACTTATTGGAAAAATACACCATCAACCCACATTGCTTTAATCAATGCTATCCACAAGAGAAGACCAATTTCTTCGCAATCCCTTCAGGTAATAATATTTTGCCCTGAAGCACAAGATTTTATTATGTTTAGTCCCATTTTATTCAAGTCCTGAAGAGAGACCATGAATTCTCAGATGGGAGTGATAAAAGGAGATGATGCTCAAGCCCAGCCTTTTGCAAGTCAGCATCTGACCTAAGTTAAAATCATTCAAGCACTAGGGGGGGGTGGAGGGGTGGGTAAAGTCCTTCGGATTTTAATCTATTTGAAGAGGGCAGAGATGCTGGCTGAGTCATGAACCCTGGGGAATACGAATGCCTCCCAAAGGAAAGAGGGCTTTCTTGTCAATGTTCTTTAAAAAGAAAAGAATGTTTCATGTGGGTGTGTGCTGTTGTTTTTTTCCACTGTAGAGCAAGTGTCCCATCTTATTTCGCAAATGGTCTTTTCTTTGTTGATGCCTCATCTATTAATAATCCTTCACTGGAAGGGGAAAAGAAAAAGCAAGCTTCTGTCAGACATACAAGCTGTTAGTCTGAGATGGACAAAAATAAACCAAAGCAGCACAATTAGCTGCAACACAGGTCAGCTGTCTGTAGTTGCCTAGTTGGCTAGTTGGCTAGAATCGTAACCGTGTGAAACTTTCCTTATAAAACATGGAGCTGGACAGTGCTCTGGATCCGTAAGTATCCTGGAGACTTGGAGTCAATTTAGAAGGTTGCTTGAACTGTCCAACTCCACCCACTACATCAATATCCTCTATTTGGGTCCAAGAAAACATTTTGCCCTTAAAAACATAGAGGAAGGAGATCATGCCTATACTCCATATGGAGTCAGGATTTTCAGGGAACTGGCCCAGGGACAAGTGCTTCTTTGAGGTGTGCTGTGGTTTTTCCATAACATCCATTGCAAGTGGGCTCTGAGCCCATCAGAAACAGTGGTGGTTTTCCCCAAATCCCTTCTCCAACCCAGGGCAGGGTTACCTCCTCCCTTCCATAGACAGGGTCCCTGGCTGTCAAAGTTGGCCAGGGAGCTGAGGGTTGATCACAGGCGGTGGGAGCCGAGCCCATGGCTTGATGATGCTCCACTGTCAGTCATCTCAACTGTAGGAGGCAGGCAGCATCTTCAGGGGGAGCCTGGGATGAGCTTAAATTTGCAGCTTCCTAAGTGAAATCTTCATTTGTTTTCACAGGTCTTCTCTAAACCACGGCCTTTTGAAAAAGGAACAGAATTTGCTGGAAACGTCGGCCCAGAGCTTTGGTGGTGGGTATGTTAAAATGCCACTGGTGAGATCACTCATACTTCTGAGAGGTGTGAAGTGTACCAAAGAAGCAGCCAACTACCTGCGTCACATTGCAGGAGACTTGACGGTGCCACCACATTTCCTGTGAAGGCACAGATGCTGTCTGAGCCCACAACAGACCTGCTTTCTTGCCTGCTCACACAGCAACCGTGGGGAAGAGTCAGCATTACTGAGACTCCAAGATGCTTCTCGAGATGGTAGCCTTCAAAACAGTCTTTCGCCTGGGGACACAGAGGTGAAGAAGCCGTAATGAGAAAGACACGAGCTGAGGGTCCAATGGTAACCAGGGCAAAACAAGGTGGCTGTCAAGATACTGCACAGCCAGCTCCATGATGTACTGCAGTGTCCCAGGTCACCAGGGCACAGCCCCAGCATTTGGGAGGGTCTTCTTTCCCTACTGGACACAAGTATTCCTGCTCAGATTAAAACCATGATCATCAGCATCACTCTGCCAGGAGCTCTACTGCAATATTCCCAGTCTTCCTCTTCCCCCCAGGTTACCCCCTGCAGGAAATTGTATTAAATCATAAAAATAATTGTCTGTACTTTCCGGGTCCTTTCAAAGGTCGCAGTGTGGCTTGCCAGGTTGGGGAGTTCCATTTTCTCCCCCAGTCTACTTGCCTTTCTTCTGCAGCAAACATGCCAGAGTGACCTAGGTAGGTGAGCCCCAGTAAACCTGTCGTGTTGTCTGGCAGGAACAAACCACTTCACACAGTGAAAAGGAGAGAATAGTCCTGTCACAGCAACAGCACTGGTGCAAAGGCCAGTTTGGAACCATATTTTCTCTGGAGAAGACTAAAGAACTAGTCTTCTATTAGAGAATCTCCATTCCCTAAGAGCACCATGGGTGAAACTAAGCTGCTGTACAACCATCTGCAGTACTTGGTGCACCAAGCAGTGGGACCAAGCTTTCTTCTTCTGGGACGGACAGGGTCCTTGGGGATCTCAATGGCTAACAACTTCTATAGGGATGAACAAGCTGTAGCCTTGTGAAGGTGTTCAGCAAGCCCCAAGAACAGCAAGAGAGGGATTCCCATCATCCCCCTTGCACATGATAAATATTCATCACCTTCCCTTGCCAAAGCATTCAGACGATGTTGGAGAAAGATGCAGATGGGCCTACTCCCAAAGAGCTTCTAGTTAGAGTGGGGAGAACTACAGCAGCTGCTTCATGGAGGGAAAGGGTGTGAATTACTCACCTGGAGTCAATGCAGATCTAATGAGCCTGAACATCCCTAGCACAGCACAGCCCTTTTCCCACCCCTTCCAACACTCTCACACATCTTTCCTCCTACGTCCTTCACTGCATTTCATCCCTCATCAAGCCAGAGATGGAGGTCCCCGAGCTTTCTGCACCAGGGAGTGCAGAGAAAGAACATGAGAATGCACCATCTCCCATGTGCTTCCCAGCCTTCCAGTTTAGGGTGTCAAACAGCACCAATAAACAATCAAAATATTATTTTATGAGATAATGCCAGCTATTGCCAAAGCCAGTGTGAAATACGTTCTACCTAGGAGCCATGTAATTTCAGTGGTACAAACCCTCGGCTTGTTGCCAAGATATAGAGCCCAGGCTGCAGTATATTAGCATAGGCTACCTTATCTGCAGAGAAATAAACTCAGACCTGCTGAAAACAGTTGAGTGGAATATCACCATAGAAACTAGGCAAGGAAATGGGTGAGGTGTCTCTCCCCAGCTAATTCCAATGTGACAGCAACCAGAGAGAGAGAGAGACCAACCACTTCGGACCGAGGTGGGGTAGGCAAGAAGGAATGCCTGGAGCAGCACCAGCCCCCGAGAAGATGTGTGCCGGTGGGGAGAGCCCCCCCCCGCCCCCCCAAGCTTTATATTTAGCTGCAGGCAGGCTTCCTCCCCAGCTACCCACCACCCCTCTGCGACACAGCGTCCCCCAAGATGCTGATGCCATTGTGCCACGCTGCCTGGTCCCGCACACCTCCACCTTTTTCCTTTCCCTCTGCAGATTTCAATAGAGGAGGGAGGGAATGATCTGCGAGCAGGTCACAGAGACCCTGAACCTTCTATCTACAGCACAGATTTAAATCCATTCCCAGCCTGGAGACAGTCTTATACACAAAAGGCCTTTTCTGGAGAGAGAGTGCCACAGAGAATCCATCTTTGACTGCAGTCCGGACCAAACACTGGAGAAAAGACAAGGAACCCTGGATTGTTCCTCACTCCCCTCCCTCACTCCAAGGCTTGCAGGTGCCATGAAACACAACCCCAACACCATGTCTTTAAGGCAGCATCCGCAATGAACAACTGTCTTGAGATGTCACGTACACAGGTCCTCAGTCTTGATGAGACCTAGAGACTGAGCTCCCCAGGTTGTGTCCTCTGTGAAAAGTACAAACATCATGTGCGTTTTTTATTATTACTATTTTCAATAATTTAATGTAATTTCTACTTGAGCTTCATTAGTAAGAAAAGGAGCCACTGATTCACTGGCCTATCATTTCTTATTTTTTACCTCTCTCATGTCCCCATTTAGTCATCCCTTACATTAAATGACCCTAGACTTTTCATTAATATCGCTTTAGTTCTACTGTTTGTCATCTTGACAACTTCTAATAGACTGTATGGAGTAGAAATAAAGACAAGGATCAGAGAGTAGCTCAGAAAAGGGTCTTTTGCTGATATTATGGTACATTTTTTTTTTTTATTCCTCTATAACCCTAATATGTTTATCACTATTTTCACTACTGGTATGCATCGAGCAGATTTTCCACTCACTCTCCACCACATCACCCAGACACACCTCGTCCTCTCTTCCCCACAGCTATCACTCACTAAGGGTGCAGTTATCATATCCGAAGCTCAAATTATCCCTTCCGTGGCGCAAGCTGACTTTCAGTGCCATCATTACCAACTTCCACTGGCTATCATCCTGCCCATCCTGCCAGCTTGGTCTCCGCCTCCTGAAATCCTTCAGTCTTGGCTAATCTCAGTAATTACATGAGACTTTGACCCTCACATCTTCTCAACCCACTTTTCTGGACCATTAACAAATACATTATACATCAGTGCTAAAACAGATGTTGCTAGTGTTTCCTGCTGGCGGAGATGCAACAATTACCATCTTAACATGCAAGCTTAATTTCTTCTGAATCCCATTCCCAAAATATAGATGTGTAGCTATTGTACTGGAGAAAGTAGTTATATTGTCTGGCAAACCACAGATTAATGACTGACCTACATGTTGAAATTGAGCCTCTAATTGGTTTCAGATCGAATTCGTATTTGTATAGGACCTAGTATAATGCAGTCCTGGATCTTCAATGGTCTCTTTGCAAATGCAGATAGATAGGTTAATAAAATGAAATGGTATGTAATAATTTTTTAAATTAAAATGTTTTGGACATGGGGGTTGAAAGCTAAGATTATCCATGATTGAGCTCCACTTCTGTTGAAAAACTGTAACAAGAAATTCACTCGAATTAAAAGCACTTCTTTTCAGATGCTTTGAATTTAGGAACACTGGAAGAAAGCATTTCAGTTCAAAGGTATCTGTATGAGCAGAGAGAAAGATATTGTATGTATACCTTTAGATACATACATATGCGAAAACATATATAAAAATATAATTTGCCACCTTAACAGCTCTAGAAATGGCTCCTCTTTGGAAGATCCAATGTGAAATGAAAGAAGCATTTGGTCCCAAATGGGATAAACAACTGACTAAATCCTGAAAAAAGAACCATAGTAAAAATTCTCAACAAGATTTTAGGTTCCTCCCCCTAAGTTAGATGAAATTTGCTCTGTCTTCTCTGAGCTGAGGGGATGAAACTGGTGGAACAAGCATCAGGAGATAAGAGACCCTGAGAAATAAAGGTATGAACATATCAAACCTCCCAGCTCAAAACAAAATGTAAATGTACGTAAAAAAAAAAAATATATATATATATATATGAACACAAACTTGAGGACAGAGGAAAGCCCAGGTGGAGAAGTGTTTGGAAAACAATGGAGAGCCCAGGTGCTCCTCTCCTGCCTGAGGGCTTCCAGAACTGGCCTACAACTGGACCAGGGCCATCTTGGGCAAATTGGTTTGTAGAGGAGCGTACAAACAGGCTGTAAGACAATCCCGTCACTGCACACAGCTCGGATCCTAAAAAAGACCAGACAAAAGGAAACAAGCATACGGCGCGTTCGAGGCGGTGATTGGCAGGCGACGCACTCGATCCAGGAATTTGTTTTGAAAACTCCGTGATCATTTTTCACTCAGCTTCAGCTCCTTTTCCCTCTCAGGGAGAGGCAGAGGGGACACGTGAATCCTTGGTTTGAGAGAGGGGGTGGTTATTGAGCGTTTTTTGCCTCAAAGCTCATTCCTCTCCTTGCTCACCAGAGTCCCATTTCATGAGCACAGATTGTCAAAAAAAGCATTAAACCTTCAAAGCATTTAGTGAAAAATAAAATGAAGAAAAGGCTGCTTTCTTATGCCTTCATTGAAATCCAGAGAAAACTGGGGAGCCCTCCCCATCAATGCAGAGGCGAAGTGGGAAAAACAAAATGCTTCTTCAGCAACTCGTCTACCGTGGGGGGAACAGGGAGGTCTAACAACATAAACTGCCCTTATAAACTTCTCAAACTTGAAATAATCAGTGCAGGGTGTTTTAAAAAAACTTTCCCAATGAAAAGAGATAAAATAAAAAACTTTGGTGCCTCTGGAGCAAGAGCCACCTCTGCTTTCGTCTCCAGGGAGCTTTACTTAGAAATGCATCTTTCTGACTCTTGCCTGGGTAGGGTCCATCTTCTGCTTGGCTGCAGCCTTCTCGGACTGTTGGTGTTTGAAGAGTTTTCAACCTTCTCTGTTATACAAAAGCACCTGTAACTCTCATGTTTTCCAGGAAAATGCTGGTAGGAGATTCTTAACCTTTCACTCTTGCTTTTTTGTTTCCTTCTAAGGTCTGAACTGGGTCACAGAAGACCCTTCAGATGTTTTAAATCAAATTTAACAGCCAAGACCCACCACCAGCAATGCCCAAATGCTGCACTGGGGAATCGATTTTCTTCCACGTGTTTCTTCTGGCATCACAGACTACAGAAGACCAGAGACATGCTGCTGCTTCCCGTAACAGAATATTCTTCCTATCAACATGCATCCTCAACAGAGGTTTCAAACAGTCCAGCTAAACATAATAAAAGCACCTCCTTTTTCATATCATGTTAGATCCCTTCTTTCTACAGAATACTCTTCCAGGGCATGGTGCAAGGGTGTTATCAGAAACTTTGTCTTAATTTCCTTATTCTCCTGTATTTACTTTGTTCTCTTTCCCCATCAGGTTTAAGTAGCTCCCATACCAGCAGGCAGGTCCCTTCTAATTCAAGAGAAACACGTTTCACAGGAGACCAGCAAGGAAAATCCTGATTGCAGACACTTCCCGGTAAGGGGAGGTGGGGGTGTGGAAATCAGATTTCTGGGTGTAAAAACAACAGAGAAAAAAAGGTAATTATTGCCACCTCGAATTGGACGAGGGAACTTTTCCATTTGATGATTCAAATAAAGAACTTAAGAAAAAAGTTTGCAAGACAATATGCTTTCCTAGGGAAAAAATATCTGAGAGAAACTGTTAGGTCAACCAAATATTTAGTTTGACCAGAAGGTAATGGATTTACGATGTCTGAGTCATTTAATTAATTTTTATTTACAGTTTAGGTCGGTGCTATGTCAAAGCATAAAGTCAAAGAGTATCATTTCAAATACGTAAAAGCAATAAATTTAGGGTCATCCAAAATAAAGCATTTCAAATTTTCTTCCTTCCCCAATTTTGTCTTGAAACTTCCGTCTTTCAACAAATGTACTAACAGGTTAAAAAAGAAATCTCATGTATTCCTCCCTTATGGTGTTGCTTCTTTCCCTATCTGTGCTCTTAACTGTGTTTTTTGCCTTCTGGAGAGCCCTTTGTTCAGCACAACAGGTGAACGTTGTTGGTGCTGGAACAAATTTGAGACATCACTTACAAACATGTCAAAATCACAATTTAGAAAATGAAGATGAAAGATGAAGGAGACCCTGTGTTCCCCAGGCCCTGAAGCATCATTAAACCACGGGTAGGATACTTCATGTTGCCTTTCCTAGGTAAGAGTCCAGGTGTCCAAAAGCCTCTTACCAAACTCACCAAACATCCAAATGCATAAGTCAAAGTTGCTTGCAAAAACAGCTCTTTTCGTACCAAATTTTCCTGAAGACAGTGCCATCTTTCTCCTTGCAGCCCCTGTTTTTTTAAGATATTTAGCTGAGAAAGCTCAGCAGACCATCTTCCCACCCGCTTTTATCCAGCACTATGAATAAGTGAAAGGACAGTAACACTGCCCATAAGCAGAGATCCTGTTATTTTTCAGTTGTGCCATCTCCACCCACCAGGACCATCTGAATAATCTATATGACATCAAAAGCAATTCTGATATCCAGTTTCCATCCCTTCCAGCCTGTTTGGATGAACCAGACTGCAGAGCTTTCCACCAGGCTCCTGGAAAACGTGTTGGTATCAACCATCTTGAGCTCTTCAGAGCAAGCCCCAAGCATCTCCGTGTGCTTTTCCATGTCCCACACACCAAGTTGCCATGCCCCTGTGTCGCTTCAGGTCAACATTTTCCCCTCTGACTCACTGAGAATTTTTTGAGGGTTTGTTGGATATCTTGTCTGTGCAAAGAGGCAGAAAGTACCTCCCCCAGGCTGTGAGGAAAACTGCTCACAGCCTAAAGTCTGGATGCAAAAGCCTGTAGAGCTCATTTAGAACAAACTCAATGAGGTCTCTGACTTCATTTGAATCAAAGAAGCATTAAATATTTGGTCCAAACTAACCAAGATAAATTGGACCATAGGGAAACAAGGCTCTCTGTGACTCTACACTCATCCAGGTGGGTGACAAGATTCTGTTGATGACAATGATGTACACCGAGGAACACAACCAGAATCACATCTGATATTTCTGCCTGACTATGAGCACATTCAGAGATCAAGGAAATAGCATCATCCAGGAGGAATAAGCGAATCAACTGATTGTGGAAGAAAACAGTCACTTCCAGGAAGGCAAAGTCTCCAACACTGATACAAAAGAATACCACTGGTATTTGACAATGTCACCTACCCATGTTGAGCATGCTCATTTTTTGCCTTTTTCTTTCTTCCCTCCTTTCTAAAAGCTGGAAGGGGGCCAACAAGCTTATTTAGGAAAGAGCAGAAATGCTTCCTGCTGTGTTTGAGACCCCCAGATAACACTATTGTTCACATACACAATGACTGTAAAGAATTAAAATACTTTTCCTATCAGAAAACACATTTCCACTTCTTTACTTCACCTGTCAGATTTCCACATTTACATAACAAGGAGCTCCCAGTGACAGCACTGAGCTTCTATAAGAGCCAGGGATGCTTCATCCAGCTGGCAATGGGTCGTTTTTCTCATCATTCAGATAGTAATTGGTTTTACAGAAAAGCAAACTGTGCAGGTAAGACACCATGGACTACACAATCCTAAACGTGTATAGCACCTCTCTTAGCAAATCATCCAATAGTTTAGGTTGAAAGGGACCTTAAAGATCATTGCCTTCTACCCCCTAGCCCTGGGCAGGGACACCTCCCACCACAACACGTTGCTCGAAGCCCCCTCCAGCCTGGCCTTGAACCCCTCCAGGGATGGGGCAGCCACAGCTTCTCTGGGCGACCTGGGCCAGGGTCTCACCACCCTCACAGCAAAGTTCTTCCCCAGATGTCATCTCAATCTCCTCTCTTTCTGTGTCAAACCCTTATGCCTCATCCTATGGCTCCCCTCCCTGATCAAGAGTCCCTCCCCAGCTATTCTGGAGCCCCCTTAGGGACTGGATCTAAGGTCTCCCTGGAGCTTTCTCTTCTCCAGGCTCAACCCCCCCCAACTCTCTCAGCCTGTCCTGACAGCAGAAGGGCTCCAGCCCTCCCAGTTCTGTGGCCTCTGGTCTCTCTCCAACAGTTCCATGTCCTTCTGGTGTTGGTGATCCCAGTGTTGGAGGCAGCACTGCAGGGGGGTCTCCCCAGAGCAGAGAAGAGGGGCAGAATCTGACCCCCTCCTGCTGGGCCCGCTGCTGGGGATGCAGTCCATGATGCTGGGTGCTTTCTGGCTATTATTGCACATTGTCGGCTCATTTTGAGCTTCCCACCCACCAACACCCCCAACTCCTTCTCCTCAGGGCTGCTCTCCATCCATTCTCCACCCAGTCTGTATTTGTGCTTGGTGATGATCCCAGGATGTTTAACAAGCTGTAACAGTCACTTCACATAGCACACGGATGCAACCACTGGGATGGACGGCATGGAGCTATTTCAGAATGTACAATGGTGCTCTGAAGATCTGGCCAGGAAGCTAAGAAGAAATTGTATAATTAAAGGTGCAAGGAAGGCTTATGGAGGCAGATGCTAAGATGTGTCATTGCCAGGATGCTAGGACTAAAAAAAAAAAAAAAATTCAGCTAGAAGCACTGTGTGGGCTTAGTGACCTTGCTGGGTTGGGGCCACACTTTTATATCTGCTCTAGGAAAATCGGCAATGAACTTCACACCGAGCTCTAGAGGAGGAGGAATTTAGCATGCTCTGTACCAGCTCCCCTTCCTGGTCTTAAAAAAACAGGCAGCTGCCTAAATCAAACATCAAGACGACTGCATTTTTGTTCTCTGTTGCTTTATTACTATTCTACTACCTCCCTGCTTCATTTCCTCTCCTAGAAGATGGGTGATAGTTTATGTTTCTCTCTCATCTTTCATGAGATATTCAATAATTGTCTGCTTGCCAGCTGCTGCAAGCTCTTCGATGAAAGATGCACAGAAGCTGGAAGCATGACCGTCTCCATCAGGGCCTCATGGAAACTTGCTCAGGGGACATCTTTGGGAAGTGATTTTGAGCTGTTACGTGGCTCAGACAGAGGATTTCAGGCTAGGGAAATACCTGCCAAAGTTCTTATGTGGAAGTTTCTGCTGAAGATCAATATTAGCAGAAATATTCAGTGATTTCTGCCCTCCAGAGCAAGCTGGTTTATAAGGCTCTAACTTCAACCTTAGCTCATGACGCAATAGCCTTCCATTTTTACAGACGGGGAAATAGAGGAAAATTGGCCCGAGGTCAGCTGTTATAATGGAGGAGTTCTTGCCTTGCGGCACCTCATTCATCCCATTTCGTCAGCCACTTTATCATCATTTAATCCAAGGATACTCATTCATTTTGGATTCTCACAGCCCTGCAGGGAGTCTTTCACAGTGTCATCTGAGATATTTAAAGCTGGGCGGCTGGCAAGGACAGCTCGGAGGATGGCATCAATTGTCTGCATCAAGTTCCTTGACCCTTACTTTGAAGAGCTCCTTGCACCAGCAGAAAAAATAGAATGAGTGCTAAGTGGCCCTTATGAAGATGAAATGACCCAACAGCAGCACACTCATTTACTTAGATCATCAGGGCCATCTCGCTTGTGATCTTAAGTATGAGAGAAGGAAGTTAAATCTGTTTTGAAAACTTCTCTTAGAAGACTCAGCTCAGATCTGCAGATTCCAGAGGTTCACGCAGAGACAGACGCCCAAGAGATTGTATTTAAAATTTTTAAATAGCTCTAGTTGCTCTGGTCAGTCCGTGTTTAACGACACAGACTGATGGTCATTCAGTTCGGGGCTGATTTTTTCCTGAAGCTTCTGGCACCAACTAGTTATTGCAAAATAAGGCAATTGTGGAACACTCATTAGCTCACAAACAGATTCAGGTCTCTCCAATGCATTGCCCAGCTTTCCACATCCTTAGAGGCTCTGGGGAGGGATAGAGAGAACTGGTCTGTGTGGCTTTCTGCTCATGATCTTTGTTTCAAATGATAAGGAGGTATGAGAAGCCTAGTCCTGGGGGTTCTGATTTATACAGAATAGATTGAACAATAATATAAAAATAATATAAAATAATAATATAAAAACTGAAACCCTAACAGTGCAAACCAAAAATAAGAAACAGAGGAAAATCTGATTGCTAGCCTGTAAGACAGAGTAATCATCCTAAAAATTGTGGAGATATATTCATGTTGCTAAGGCTCCTTTCAGACACCGGAGCCAGTCCCTCATCTATAACCGAGAGAACAATTTTAGAATTCAGCAAGATCAATCACAAAGCACTGGTGAAGCCAGAGAAAAGACTTTCCTGGAAGAGAGCAGACTGAAATTTCCAGGCGCTCAGTGACACCGGTTGTTTCTTTGAGCTGCACATGAAATAACTGGGGCCAGATTCTCCTTCATTATACTGTGGGCACTGCAAAACAGAAGCAAACCTGACACAGAGAAGGACATGAGATATGTTAGTCTATACCCAGAGTTAGAGTTTTTCCTCTCCTTTCATCAGCAAAAATGCTATCATGAGACATTCCTAGAAGCACCTATTCACAGCCATAGGAACAGGGTAGAACATATTTGCAACAAAAGATGACTGCAACAATTTTGTTATTGCTCCAAAAGGGTCAAGAATGAGAAGCAAAATTGGCATGCTGTCTGAAAGACCTAAAAAGCAACAGGGTGATTGCAAATCATGCTGACGTCCAGGACGAAGTCATCCAGAAACATGCTCCAGCCACACTCCCAGCCTCAAACTGTTTCGCAGAACCAGTTAAAAGAGCTGAAAAATTATCAGGACCTGAAGCCTGTAGATATTTTTGGTTCAGAGCAGCTTGAAAGGGACAGTGAGGACTTTGTGACATGAGGGCCTGGAAAGCCCTATTCAGAGGTACAAAGGATTAGTTTATGGGACAGTAATTACTCTGCAGTAAAGGACGTTTATTTGAAGTTTCTAGGGTTAGAGATATTTCATTGTTCATCCCGCACCCCATTTGCAATGATATAATTTCAAAGTGATGGATTCAAATTTACGCAAGCAATGCTGGAAGAGGACAGAGAATATACTTTCTATGTTTTATGAGCATAAAGAGATCCATAAATTTTGAATAAGAGAAGTCATTACAAGGAGGGAAAAAAAAATATTTTGGCTGTCAATCTGACACTATTGCTGAGGGACTAATTCGGCAGGATGACGGGAGCCCTGCAGACCCAACCATTCTTGGTGGCTGCCCTGCAGAAAGCAGCTGGCAGGACCCCACCAGCAATGTTGTGTCTCCCCATCTCCTGCCTAGGAGGTGTAAGAATAGCACAGCCATGCCCCAACCTCTGTGCATCAGCCTGTGGCAACAGGGAAGGACAAGGTGAGCGCAACAAGCCCTGGGATGGAATGGCCCTTCTCTTTGCACTGTATGAATGTCACAGCCTTCTACTCTCACCCACTTGAACCACCTGTGGACCCATGAGAAACCACTGGGACCTCTATTAACAACAGCACCAACCAAGCCAGTCGCAAGCTGGGAATCCTGTACTGCAACATGGTCAAAAGATTCTGGGACTGATCTGAAACCCACAGACGCTGGCAACAAGAACATTAAAGACCTACCACCTACAGCAAACTGCTAAAGCCTGAACACAAAGCCTTTGCTTCCCCACTGTCAAAAGGAAAGGCCCTTTTCCAAAGACATGTGTGACTCATCTGAAAAAAACAGTTACGCAGCAGATTAGAAGGGTTCACAGCCAGAGCACCATCACAAGAGACTGCAGTCAGGATGAACGTGTTGAAACACCTCTTGTGTACACAGAAGAACATTTTTGATCAGGGAAAGATGAGGATTAGTGAGAGCTCCCTTCACCTTCCCATTACTCTCTCATCTTTGTGCAGAACCCAACACACCAAAATCCTTGGGGCTGTAGATCCCAGCAATGCATGAGCACAACCCACACTACAGGAACACCATCACCACATGACTGTAGGACATAAACCATCGTAATGCCTTCAGAAGGGGCGAGTAAAGGGAAGGAAGAATAAAACCACTGCTTGGATTTGCACCAGAACTGGACTCATCTGTCAGTCACACAAATCAACCCAAGTCAACTGGGGTTTGCATCTCCCCTTTGGACCAAGATGCATCCAAGCATTAATATAAAACAACCACAGTTTGCAGGATCATATGGCTAAGAACGTGTTGTTTCTCAAAAAAAGATCTCAAAACCAGCATTAAGACTTGCTATTAAAACAACATGGAGAACACAATCCCACCTCAATGAGAAAAGAAAAGCGCAGCTATTTGTTCCTAATGATTTCATTCCAGGAAAACTGGTTTGAATGTGCATTTGATGTTTCAGACAGTTTTTCCTATGCCTGCTAAGCACTTCTGCTTGAAACAAATATAATCGTAATTTAATTTTATATATACCAACAAAATGCAAATTACAAGAGCAGTAGTCTGGAGTCTTCATCCTTTATCTCATCTGTATCCCAGTCTCCCTCTATCTCTCTCTAGTAAACTAGAATGTCTGCTCACAGATTTTCTTTTTTTTTTTTTTAAGCATGCAGCCAAATAACTTACGCCACATCGTGTTTCTCTCCTCCAATATAAATAATGTTCACTTAACAGTGAATGCATTAGAGCTACGTTTCCATTGAGTTGTCATTTCCAGAAATATTCTTCTTCTGGGAAGAAATTTTCCATTCTCAGGCTCAGCTGAAAGGCAATTTTTCTCCCCATTTATTTCCATCTTTTCAGTATATCTTGCTCTTATTTTTAATTTTAAAGCAACAGCGTTACCTCCCAGTTAGAAATGCAGCAAAAGCACAGAATTCTTCCCGACTTGTAGCTGTAGCTTAATTTGGAGACTATTTACAACCCATCTGACAAACGGTCGAATTCTGTGAGAGGGTCAGTAGCAAAGTTGCATCTTTTGCTGTAACAGGCACAAAGTACCAGGAATGGCACAGGGGAGAGGAGGGGAGGGGAAAGTGCCCACAAAACTCCCAAGATATTCACATTGTGGCAGGTGGGAAAGCAAGGGAGCAACTTCTGCCCGAGGAAATGGGCATCACGTATTTAATCTTTGAACAGTTTAGCCTTATTTCCCCAAACAAACGCGGAGCAGAGGACGGTGGCAGCCTGGGTTAATTTTCAGAACTGCTCCATTCACAGATTAATTTCCCTCCCTTCTTGTTGCCAGTTGGTCAAAAGGGTAAACTTCTAAAGCAGTAGCTAAAACCACTAATGTGTTTAACCAGTTGGGGGATACAACTGACCTTGCAGAGCTGGTGTCTCAGACACTCATGGGACCATCTGGTCCATATAACACCCAGCACCAACAGATTGTGGGCCCCAAAACACTGCAATAACGCCCATGAAGACCAGCATCTCCCAGTGCAGGTTTGCAGACAGCAGGGAGCAACAGCAAGGATGTGGCAATGCCAAACCCTGTCACATCCCCTGTCTCAGGTGGGTACCAGACTTCTCCCCTGTGTTATGCCATGCAAAGTACCCATCCTGGGTCTGTTGAAACAAAAAGGCCCATAGTGGCCTCTGAGCCCCAGGGCACAGTAACATCTACAGCAACTCTGGCCAAAATTGGAACTCAATGATCTTTAAAGTTTCTTCCAACTCTAACCATTCTATGATTCTATGAAATGGGGCTCTGCAGCGGCCTTTTCACCTGGTACATCACAGCTCATGACCAGGGGTGTAATCCAAGGGTCGGGTGGGGAAAGAAGAGGTGAAGAGAAAGAAAAGGTCTTCTTTTTAAGTAGTTCACACAAGTTTCAGTTTAGACAACTGAAACCACTTTCAAAAAGAGGGAAGAGATTTTCTTCCATTTCCACACAAGTCCTTTCTTACTTTTCCCCTCCCTACAACTGAAACAATTCAACATGAACACAAACTGGGTCTGTCAGTATAATAAACATGAGAAATCCTCCCCAGCACACAAAGACACACTCCACCTATGATTGTTTTTTCCCTTGCTTCTCCTGGAAGGAGTACACGATCTAGGCCAGCAGCTTCATCCACTTCCCAGTCCTAAAAATAAACAGTGTTTGTTCCTTGCCCCTTTTGCTTCACAAGATCTCAGATGTTAAATATTCAAAAAATCCATATATAGAAAACTGATTCATCTCAATTATTCTTGGACATTTTCCTCCTAAAGTACATATATACCAAGTAAAGAAATAATACCACTAAGTTTTATTCCTCCACACTACAGCTACACCAACAACTTTAAAAAAAATCACTTTTCACTAACAGATGGCAAACAGGGCTAAATGATGGAATGAGTGGTAGAAGGTTTCAGATGAGCATTCAGCACAAGTTGCATAAACTGTCATCTTCAAGCTAAAACGTCCACTAAGACGTTCTTTACCACCGTCACCTACGTGATATTTTTTTTCTTCCTGTGTGCGTCTACACATCATGAGACGAGAAGTACACGAAGTTACCAGCACTCTTAAAGCCAAACATTCCCACCACTTTTTATTGTTTATAGTTTTCTACCTTTAGGTGGAGTTTTCTAGGTGTCTGAGCGTTCTTTGCAACTGATGAAGTGGCAGAGCCCTTTCCTAAATCAAGGAGAACCATAAGAAAACTCCAGTGATATTATGAGAAGCCCTAGAAATCTTTCCTTTTTGGATTGGTGCCCCGAAACTGGACAGGGAATGAGCACGTACAGGAGAAATGAACCTACCACTGTTCCCCAAAACATGCTTTGAAAGTATTAAGTGAAAATTAATGGTTACTTTTGTCTTTCATATTCATATGCCTTCCCTCCCCCTGTAAAACAAAAACCATCAAAGTCTATCTCACAGGGGTGTTGTGAAAGTGAATAAATGTTTGTGTGAAGCACTCACACTATAGCAATGAGGTTCATGAAAAAAAGGCATAGAAGGAAATGAAGATTCCCATCTTCAGTCCACTATTTGAATGGTGAGCTGTAAATAAAGACTCAGGGCTGTGCACTGAACAATAAAGGTGGCAAATGAGATTAGCACAGTCCCTTCTGCAGCCTCAAAGAAAGCTGGAGCCCAGCAGAGAAGCACAGGGGTGATCAAAGACCTGCTTGGTACAGACACGCTGCCAGACAGGGTTAATTCCAATATTTCCCCATTTCTGACTAATTGCTCATTGAGAAGTGATTTTGGGGCACGGAGTCTGCTTTGTGACAGGATAAGTCAGCCTGAAGATAGACCAGCTGCCTGGTGGGATGTCCTTGCTCCTACGAGCATCCCCACCAAGAATTTCTGTGCTCCCAGTGAGGCCACCTCCTCTCCAATCATGACATGGGTGCAACTGGGACAAGGCAGCGCAGAAGCCTTCCTCCCCACCACCCTGCACTCCACAAGAGCACAACACCGATAGTAAACAGACCTGTGATGCCGCTCATCACGTGTGCTGCACTCATGGGTTGTAAAAGGCTCCAGGGGCAGGTGTGCCATGGAGATGCAAGTTAATATTCAACAGATTGAGGATACCATCTGTGCCCCAACAGCATGGCATGTACCATCCCACCGGGCACCTGGGCTGATGCTCACCCACTCTCTGCAGGCATCTCATGCCCATCTGCTGATGAACACAACAGCTTTCCACCAGCGACCACCACAGGCAGGGTGGCCTGAGGCAGTCCAGCTTCTTGCATGGTGGAGAACCCTCAGGAGATGGAGACCTTCAACACATCAAAACAACTCCAAGGATCGCAACAGTGGGGTGTACCCCAAAAATTAGCCCAAGCAGGCTGAAGTTCAGCTTCTCCAGGCTGGGTCATCCCTCCACCCCAGCAAACAGAGAGCAATCAGGAAGACTCGTCAACAGAGAAGACATTTGAGCAAAAGGCTGCATCTCTAGGGATGCCCTCTCTGCTGACCCATCTGCCCAGGAAACTGAGTATTACAGCAGCTTAAAAGAATTTTTTTGCTGGATAATTTTTGTTAGATTCCTTCCCCCCATAGATTTAGGTCAATCACAACACTTCAGTAATTCAAGTTAAGTTTGCCAAAACGTTTCCTTGAAAGAAGGGAACACAGAGAATATTTCATTTGCCAACACTGTTAAGCTGAAATCTTTAGAGTTTGGTCTTTTCTACCTGGAATGATGTTACATTTTAATTCCACAAATAAATTTGAAGATACGGAAAACATTAAAAGCTCAAAAAAATTTCTTAATCCAGATTAGACAAAAAAGTTGCTCCTCATTTTACCCAATTGTCTTGCCTTTTTAACCAGCTTTTCATCTGAAGCTCAGTTCTTTCAGTGCTTGTGCATAGCATGAAACAATTTCCTTGATTTTTCAGCGTTATGAGCAAGCCAAAATAACAGTTATTTGCACAACTAAAATGGTCATGCCACATACATTTCCATACCTATCAGACAGCTAAATTTAACTGCTTAATTACGGGGGGAGAATAAGAGGAGAACAGCAAGAAAGGCCGCACCTGGCAGCAAACAACCATCTCTCCTTGCTTCAGGAGCAGCGCTGGAGACCTCTGAATAGTCTGTTCATCCTTTCATTCCCCTGCTCAATGCTGGAACAGGATGCCAGGTCTCAGCCTGCACATTTTGTCCCCATCTTAAATCTACGTTTGAAGAACTACCATGAGTGTAAAAAGGAGAAAAGCCGAGAGGTTTAATTACTTTTATCCATGTTTGAGAGGAGCTCTCAAGTATATTCAGGGTTCCTGGAATTGCAGCCCCAGTGCCAGGGAGAAAACGAACAGCAAGAGACGGGATAAAAAAAGTCCCCGATTCCCGGATATGTGCCTGAAACACAGCTGGTTTCCAAGAACACAGCATTGATAGTCTGGCTGGTGCTGGTCTTGAGCAACGCCTTTTCTATCTCTCTCCTACAAGGTTATACTCTTATTTAGCGAACCTCTCCGCACACACACCCAAGTCCAACTTGGATGAGGTGGGAAGTGGCAAGAGGTGGGTTTTGCAGGGCTGAATTTGCTTAGTCAAAGCAGAAGGGAAAAAGCATCTGCCTCCAGAGACTGCAGCTCAGCTCTGCACGCTGCAGGACCTGGTTACTCAACACCCCACCTTCAACGACCCTCATTCGTCTCTCGAAAAGCATGCCACAGTTACCCAGCCTCAAGTAGTGTTGCAAAAGCAAAGCCCAAATATTATGGTAGTTGTTTCTACCAAGTCACCTTCCCAGAGTCTGCAGCATCTTAAATACGTCGAGAGCCCTGACTGATCCATGGGCTGCGGGAGGTGGCAGGCAGTGGTGCCAAGGGAGGGGAGGGAGCCTGAGGAGCTCACGTGCAGTCTTAGATTTCAGCCCCAAGATATTAAGGGTGATAACACACCTACTGAAGCCCTTGCACAGGATGCAGCTCTGTTGAAGGGTACCACATCAGCAGTTTTCTACCTGTCGCCCTACGTCAACACTTTAGCTAAGGCAACAGAAGGCTCTTTTTAGCTCCACCTTGTAAGTCCTTCAGTCAAGCCACACAGAGGAAACACATAGGTCCTCACCCCAATCTCTGCCAGTGTTTTAAAGATTTCATAGAATCATAGAATGGTTTGGCTTGGATGGGACCTCAAAGATCATCCAGTCCCACCCCCTGCCCTGGGCAGGGACACCTCCCATCCAACCTGGTCTTGAACCCCTCCAGGGATGGGGCAGCCACAGCTGCTCTGGGTAGCCTGAGCCAGGGTCTCACCACCCTCACAGGGAAGAAGTTCTTCCCCAGATCTCATCTCAATCTCCCCTCTTTCAGTTTAAAACTCTTACCTATCATCCTATCGCTACACTACCTCATCATGAGTCCCTCTCCATCTTGCCTATAGTTCCCCTTTAAGTACTGGAAGTCCCCCTGGAGCCTTCTCCAGGCTGAACAATCCATCTCTCTCAGCCCGTCTTTACAGCAGAGGTGCTCCAGCCCTCACAGCGTCTTTGTGGTCTCCTCTGGACCTGCTCCAACAGGTCCATGTCCTTTCTGTGCTGAGAGCTGGACACAGTACTCCAGGTGGGGTCTCACCAGAGGTTATGCTGGTTCCTGGTTAAGATGAGCACCCAGTAGCAGCCACAAATTTCTTACAGACAAGAAGCAGTACTCAGGACTTGTAGGCTTTCCCTGCACCTTGCACCAACACCCACACACTGCCCAACCCTTGGCTGCAAACACCGTGGAACTCTGCCTTTTAGCTGAGTCCCTCAGACCACCTGCCTGCAGCTGAGCTGCCTACACACCATTTTGGAATGCTGGCACCAGGCAGCTGGATTTCACAGATCTTCTCCCTCCCTACAAACACCCCTGCAAAAAGAGCCAGGAGTGTCAAAATACAGTGGAAAGTGCCCAGCAGAGACATACACAAAGGTCTTATCTCTGTCCTGGTGAAGATGTTGTCCCTCTCCTGTGCTTTCTTCACCCCAAGTCACTGTGGCCACTGCAGATTCCTTCATAGACATGTCTCAGTCCATCCATCCTAGTGCCATGAGGCTCCAGGTGAAGAGCATTCCCAACACATTCACTGCAATCCCAGCTTGTCGTGCTTCCTACACGAGGAGCAGGGCCAAAGCAATGCCACCGTTGCCAGAAACAAGCTGCATGGAGAAGTGAGTAGCTCTCTGACCCCACCAGCACAGCGTGGGCATCCATTAAATCACACTCCATGGAAGTGGCAGTGAAGGTTGTCCTCTGAGTCCCTCCTGATCAGTCAGTCCGGAGGAACTGAGAGGACAACCTCCACTGCCAACAAGGTGCCTGTGTGGTTCACCTTCCCATGCCACCTGCACTGCCAGTGCCACTCCTGCAAGGACATCAAACCTTCTTCTATTGCAGTCTCCTTCCCACGGATAGGGATCCTCTTTCACAAACTGCGTTACAGTGATTTTAATAACCCCGCCATGGACACAAGGTTGTTCCTCTCTATCCTCTCATACTTCTGGAGAAGCAGGTTGGGGAGATAACATCTGATGTCTGAAAGAGGTTGTCCACAAACCTCTCAGAGCTCTCAGAAGTTGTTTTCAGTTTTTAAACAAAAAGATCCACTTGCCAGTGAAAAACAGCCTCTTAAAAAGGAGGAATAGGCACGTAACCTGTGTTTCACGTTTTCCATGTGAAAAAGAATAGCTTATAGTTGCATATAAAATGATATTTGGGAGGACGATGAATTTTAAACTAGGAGTTAGAGGCAAACAGGTTGTTTAGTGCAGACAGGATGGGGACAGCATTACTTATCTGGCCATTTCAGAAAAGCATTCAGTGTCCCTTATTAGAAGATATGATTATCAGAGATGCTCCAATGCATTCATCCTCTCAACACCTTTATGCACTTGGACAATGTAGTTAATTTCCCAGATGGAGCCAAGTGATCCAGCCTGTGCTGGCCATCATGCAGTGAAGCTGATGTCCATTCACGCAAGCTGGTGGCCAGGCAACAGATAGTCCTTCTGTCTGGGGGCAGAGCAAGAACATTTGCCATACGATGACATGGTAAACTCATGGATGCACTACAACACGACCAGCAAGAAGTACCAGAGAGCTGCTGTATGCCTGGAGTTGGATGATCAAGGCCTGAAGGAGCTCCTAGAGCTGAGATCCCAGGTGATGATGGGGTAATTTTAGGCAAGCAGGCCAATTGTATTGTTGGGACAACATAGAATCGTTAGAATTGGAAGGGACCTTAGAGATCATCGAGTTCCAATCCCCCTGCCATGGGCAGGGACACCTCCCACTAGAGCAGGTTGCTCAAAGCCCCGTCCAGCCTGGCCTTGGACACTTTCAGGGAAACATCTATACGCTTTCAGGAACAACTCTAACAGGGGACAGAATTCCTCCCTGGCAGTGGGTTTACACCATGGTATGTGACATTTACCACTCATTCCTGAACAGCAAGATCGGCTTCTGCAGAGCAGAAAAATAGAAGTCCACATATAGGACCGGAAAGATCAAGCAGAGCAAATGCTGGCAGCACCAAGGGCCCTGTTTTGCAAAGTCACTTTTCTTCATCCTATCCATATTTCAGAACGTCTCCAACTGAGTCCCATTAATGTAATTGATTTTTAATGGCATTCTCAAAGAAATGATGTGAAGATTTCAACAGGCTATTAGGCTGAAATTAAGCCTCACCCAAACTTTCCTCCCCAGGAACAAAGGTTTCCAGAGAGGCAGGGGGGCTACTCCATTCCCGCTAATGGGCAAGGAAGTGCTACAGTGACCTGGGGAAAAGGGACACTAATTCCCCACATCCCACCCCACACGGCATTGATCCCACCACTGCTAGAGACCAGAGGTTTGTAATTATAAGGGAAAGTTTTCTCATCCTTCCCACACAACTAGACCAGAGGGCAGCCCTAGAGGGATCAGAAGCAGAAATACCATTTGATGAGCTGGAGATTGTCCAGGTTTCAAAAAGAAGAAAAATAAAACACATGTCCTTCTTGCTTTTGGTCTCCAGGCTCTTTCATGCCAAACAGGCATTGGCTGATTTCTCAGATCAGGTCTTTGAAACCCAAACAGCTGAGCCTGGCAAGTGGTTATAGTCAGTGGCTTCAGCAAGTGCTGCTTTCCCAGTGGGGCTTGTGTTGCAGCAAACCATTATAGCCT
Source organism: Thinocorus orbignyianus (assembly GCA_013400375.1). Taxonomy (NCBI): domain Eukaryota; kingdom Metazoa; phylum Chordata; class Aves; order Ciconiiformes; family Thinocoridae; genus Thinocorus; species Thinocorus orbignyianus. The sequence continues at coordinate 856,567 of VXBW01005892.1, read as the reverse complement.
CGGTCCTTCTCTTATGGAAAGAGGCACTTGGCAAGAACTTCCAACTTCTCACTTGCATTCATTTCCTTTATACACCATGAGCCATCTCTCCTCAAAAATCTACCCATGGTTCAAGCAATTTAAAGTCAAGATGATATGCTGAAGACTGACTTTGCCACGGATGGCATTCCTCTTTCTCTGTTCAGTCACTTCTGCTCCGGCAAAAAGGGGGCCCTTCCTTTTTTGGGGTTTTTCTTTTATTCTCTAGCAAGTCAGGGACAATTCTTCTGGACATTTTGACTCGAAGCGTGTCACCTCCCCCAAAGGTCCAATCTTTCCTCAGGTTAAAATCTGACAGACACCCACATTTGCAATTTCCCCTGTGTGGCACGCCATCGTTTTAACACATTCCCCGTGGTACACGAACACTAAGCTCCATGCAAGATTCTCCCACTCACTGTGAGTGAGCATCTGCATTTCTAGGAGATTATGCTGTTACCACCTATTTTACTTCTGATTCAAATTCTCCTCACTTGATTTCAACATTTTTAAAGACTTATTTTTACTTCTTTTGAGACATTTTAAACTCACTTCTTTTCAATACTGTCAACCATCCTTTTTCACTAGTACATTACAAATTTGGGTACCATTACCATCTCAATTTCTAGAGAGGTAGAAATATGGGCACAAAAAAAAAAGTAGTGGCCTAAAATCTTTTATTAGCCAATAAGATGGGCAGAAGAGGAAAACAAGACATCCAAAATCCCACTCCATTGCTCAACCTGAAACTGTATTATCCTGGATTTGTCTCAGACACAACTTTGCTGCTGTAGTCTCATGTTCTTTCATGTCTCCCAATTAAAGCAAGGAAAGTGGATCATGCTGAGCTTCCTTTGTCCTTTTCACCACTTGTGAAAGTCAGGGGTTACCATAATTTTATACCTGTTATAATTAGCTTTAATGTTGTAACCTGGGATGAGGAAAAAAAAAAAAAATAGTGCTTTTTTAATAATAGACCCAGTGAATCATGGAGTGGTCTTATCTTCTCCACAACTGGTAGCCACGTTTAATATTTCCTAATTCTCTTATGCTGGACGTAAGCAACTTAAATATTTTATTCATTACAACAGATAAATAAATTTAAACTGTGCAACAAGCTCGGGATTCACCCACCCAGTCCAGTCTAGGAACTAAATTTGATCACAGAACTTCAGGAACTTTTAGTGCTATTGCTCAGGAAACAGGTAAGCAAGCCTGGAGTTTGGCATCAGAAGACAAGAAAGGTAAATTTTTTTTGTTTCAGCACATTTCCCAGCGTAGAGATAACCTGAGAAAAGTGATGAGAATACAGATGTTATCAGCTAAATGTCTTTGGGCTGATATAGCATCACTTGGAGCATGTGGTTATGAGCTTTGGAAAAGAATGGGATTAAAAAGACATTTGAGGAGTTGCTTGACTTCAGTCTTTGTCCTACGGCTGTAGCAGCCAGGATACAAGGGTACCTATATGCATTAAGCCAAGAGCTGAGGCTTTCATCTCTTTTTTGCCGAACTTCCCTACTTCTGATGACCAGCAGGAGAGGTGCTACCCATCTACGACCAAATGCACCAGCCAACACTGTATATTTCTTCCCAGTGCAGAAATAGCTCACCGCTGCTTTACACAGCTTTTGGCTGCCACCCTTCACCCAACACCAGAGGCCAGAAAAGCAGCAGAGATTTGTCTTTGGCATTGGGAGGGAAGTTTGTTAATACTCCTGCTCAGTGGGAGAGCTTTGATGCCTGACTTCTGGCAGCTGGATGTGTTTTCAGGTCTGACTGAAACCGCATTCAGGACAGGGCCACCCTCTGACAAGAAAATTTTGCCTGCCAGAATCTTCTTCTGCATTCCAGATCCTCCAAAGGCTGGAGGCCTAAAAGCTGAGAGTCCTCTGCTCCCAAACCAAGGTCAAGGTGATGTTCCACCACCGAAAGGGAACAGTGACACTTCTGCAGCACCTGGTCTGATGGTGCCAGACCTCACACCTCAACAAAACCAGAAGACCTTTATCCAGGTGGCATCTACACTCTTAGTAGTCACCTTGGATTCATTTTATATGAGTGACAATTTTCAAACCCAGATCTTCCCCCAAAGCTCTGGCTTGCAGGTTTTGAGGGCACACTTAATATAGCACTGGAGTATTGAAGTTTGAAAGCAGTGCTACAGCTTAGAGAGAAAAGGATGTTTGATCTTTAAATCAAACATCAAGTGATGGAATACCACTACTCCTATTGATATTGTTTCATGTGTAAAAAGACAAAGTTTAGCCTTGACATATACTGCTGTATTTCACAGGTCATGATGTAACAGACTCAATCGCTGCTCTGGAGTCATGTCTCCAATGCAAATCAGAAGAAATTACAAGATAAAGAAAAGGACAATTATGAAACAGCCTGTTCACATTTCCACCTAACTTATTTCAGGGAGCACCAGGAAAAGGGCCTAATCATCTTCCTTCAAAAATCCATGTCCTCTCTGGTGAATCTGTAGACGACCTCCAGGCTTCTTTGGTCTCAAGACCCAAAACAAACTATTTCAGCTGAAGCAAATTCTTGTGAAGAGTTCCATGAGTTAATTACATTTCCATTACTAAAGAAGTTCTAAAACTTCAATTTCTTTAGTGATGCTTTTAGAATCCCATCCAAATAGATAGGGAAACATGATTTCCTCTCCTTTTTCTTTTTTCCCCCTTTATCTATCTCACCCTTATGAGACTTTCCTCTTAATTTTAACTCTCCCAGCCTTTTCGTTTCTCTATAAATGGACTTTTCTTCAAGTCTTTAATCATTTTCACAGCCTTCCTCCTAAACTCCCATGCCCAAACTTTATTCAAGGATCCTGCTGGTTCAGGATGTTTGAGATGGGGAACTAAGCCAAAAGACAGTTCAATCTTGTAGTCCTCCTTTTTTCTTTTTTAAATAGGAAAATAAGCTGACAGCTCCAATTTAAGTTCTTTTAAGTCCTCTTTGAACCAGAACCAAGCTACATCCAACTAAGCAGTTCTGTTTATCAGTTTAGTTTGAGAGTTCTTCAGCACAGGGACATTCTGTAGACTGAAAAAGTCTTAGCCTCCTCCTCCAAGCAGCTCATTTCTGTCCTTCACTCCTTCACCTCTACAGCATCCCATGGACCATCAACGGGATCCTAAATCCTTAGTCCTACACCAGCTACTTGCCATTTTGCAGAACCTTCCAGAGAATTTTTATAAATTTAATGAGGCCAAGGGTGTCAACTTTAGCCTCCCTCCAGAAATGTCCATAAGGAGCAACCTTCACACCACCTGCAAACAGATTTGTGGCACAGGTGTGACATGCTGAGAGGAGTCCTCTCCTCATTTGAGAGCCCCAGGTACAATTTCTAATCCCAGTGAAGCACAGCACCACACCAATCTCTACTTCTAATTTTTTCTCCTTGCTTAAAACTTATACAGCCCAGCACACTGCCTTGAACTGAGGCAGCAGCTAAACCCATTATTGGCTAAAACCTAGCGTTTAACTCAGGAGTGGCCTGAACTTCTTGCTCCAGAGGGATGCTTTTAAAAGTCTACAGCTGATCACAAGAACCACCTACTCTCACACCCCTGTAGCCAGCTCTTGAAACCAAGACATCCACTCCAGCACTGGCAGAATAAGAACATCCACCAGAAAAATCTAACCGGTTTCCTCAATATTCCACCCTAAGATCACTGAACAAGTAAGTTAGTTTCTTAATCAAAAAATAATGAAAGGTGATTTTCCTGACCACCTGCATACAAGGAAATGGAGGAGGGAGGAGACACAAAGCCTTGTATTTATCATCAGCCATTGATTTAGCTAATGCTGACCATGCCAGGAGGGAAAGATTTCTCATACATATTTGAAGAGCCCTATTTGGGTGGCCATGCTCCTTTGTGAGGGTCAGGCAAGTTTCCAAACCCTCCAAGATCACTACTACAGGTTTGACACGTGCCACATGTAGGAAACGGGACTTCTTTCTCAACCTGAGCTGCCAGCCTTCCCCATGGCACCAAAGCAGCCTTCCCACACCACCAGGAGTTCATGCCACTTACACTCTGTCCCATTCATCCTGCAGCCACTGGTGTTACTGAACTCATTCACAGAGGATCCCTTCCCTTCATCCCAATTCAGTCATATCCTTATGCACAGAGAAGATTTCAGATTGCTGGAAAGACCCTAGCCTTAGTATTGAAGGGCCATAGACCTTGGGTTACCTATACAAAGACCTGGAACCACTCATACTGGTTCCAGCTTCCAGCACTGAAGCCTTGCCCTGGCCAGAAAGTCCCACACCTTTTGTTAGTGGGTCAGCAAGAACAAAAGGAAATATCAATTTTCCTCTTCCATAAAGTTTCCCAGATATTTTCAGAGAGCCCTGAGGGACGCAGTGGTCCAAAGGAACCAAAGCCTTGGGGACAAGTTGTAGATCCAAAGATGTGTGTGCAAACGTGACGCTGCTGTTCCTGGCACTCAAGATTAGATTACAATTGAAATTAGGCTGATTTTCTAAATCCTCAGTCTTTTCAACAATCACAACCAGGTTCTCATCATCTCAGATGAGCAGGCACTGAGTTGGCCACTTGGGAACCGGGACACAGCAGCAGAAGCAACATTTGAGAAGCAGGAGTCTGAGAAATCCTGCACACTCCTCCTCATCTAATCATGAGACAGTGCTCAACACCACACAGAGGACTCAGGTGTTGGGAGGAGGGGTGTTTGTTGTTTTTAAACTGGGAAGCATTAAGAAAATGAACATTAGAATACTTTCTAGTTGTATTTTTATTTGTTGTTTTGGTTTTGAATTCCTAATACTCATACCCATCTATAACAGCATCTAGGTATGCAATGTTTTCCACCTTTACGGAGGAGCAAGCAGTCAAGCAGATGCCCACACTAGGTGATTGCTAGGGCAGGATTAGACATTCAGAGCAGAACACAAGGTCCAGAGTCCTCTTCCTACCCACAGTCTCACCAATTGCCTTTACGTGGTACAGCTGGTCCCCTCCCAAGAGGTAACATTTCTCTGCCACCAGCCTTCCTTTGAGAGCCATAAAAACCTAAAAATGCTGTCTGGACTCTGGACTCTTGATCCTGCCTGGCTTTGATAAAGCCCTGGCTGTGATGAGAAGGCATATCTGCCTTTCACTTGGGATAGACACTTTTACTTTACAGCTGCCCACCTTCAGGGCCTGGAGGATAGGGAGATGTAAGCACTCTCATACACTTTTTTTGTTAAGAAAAAGCTTCAAAGCAGCATAAACAGTCACAAAACAAGGGAAGCAGCAAAAGATAGAAATCTGAATAAATGCTTCGTTTCCTCTCTCTTTGGAGAAAAGGTCTCTGTACGTGCCTCAACTTTCTGGCTTCTTGTTGTGCGGCACCATCATTTATCCATTTACATACCAGGTATTCAATACCTCACAGTCACTTCTAATAAAATATGAGAAAAGCACATCAATCTCATTATCTATTTACCCTTGAGGAGCACTCTGACCTGAAACATTTGGCTTGTCACAACCAGAGCAGAGCCACGCTCCAAGGATAACTTCTGCCAGGGAAGGGCCGTCCCCACCTGCAGGTCCTGAGCATCTGTGACCATCTGCAGCCTTCCTCTAAGCACAGCCCTGAGTCCTCCTCTGCTCAGGGAAGTCTTCTTCTAATTTAGCAGCCAGCCACACAATTAGACACCCACCTGCTTAACTCAACCTGCCTCCATCCACCCCCACCAAAATCAGTGCACAAAAGCCATTATAAGTAACAAAAAAATAGGCAAGAGGCCTAATTAACACCCTGCCAGGCTCAGCATGGCCTAAGACCTCCCCTTGCTAGGTGAAACAAGTTTCACCCTTTCCTAGGTGAAGCAAGTCCAGAGGGAGAGCAAGCTCCAGTCCCAAGGAACCTGCTGCCCCACTGGGCAAAACTGGCTGTAATAGTGCATAAAAGGAAACAGGGACATTTTCCAAGGTGGCTTTCAAGCCCGAAAATCCTTCTTCCCTGTTCAGAACCTCCTCCTTTGAAGGAAACTGCTTCTCCAGCTCTACATGAGCTCAGAGGGCCAAGGGATAGAAGATAAAAGAATTTCAAACTATTTTTTGACTGCTCAAACTGAGACCTCACACACTTTCTTCCCTTCCAGTTACTAACTACTCATTTTCTCTGCCTGAAAAAAAAAATTTGGGTCCTTGTCTTCCTCCATTACTGCCCCCAAACTCCAGCCAGATCTCTGGTTAACACCTTGCATTCAGGAAAACAGGTGAATTCCCTTTGCCTTGTCCTGGCTTTTTTATCTGATTCAATTTCAGAAGGCACCCTTAGCTTTTCTGAGCCAGCAAGTATCCATCCATCATTGGAGCATAAAAGAAATTGAAAACAAGGATCAGCTCCATTAAAATCTATAGAGGCTTTGCTCTTAGCATGACTCATGCACAATGCAAATAGCAATCAGCCTTAGTCCATCATCACCCATACTGTATAACCATGCGAAGAGGTTTACTCGTTTTCCTTGTGATAACTCATCAAGATGAAGCTTGTGCCTCTTAAGTCATTCATTTTCCCAATTCCTGTTGCTGCTCAGCTTTGCTTTCTAGCACAGAAGTGCCAGAAGTTCCGTGCTGGAAAAGCAGAGAGCAATCTACATCTCCCTGTTCCTAGCCCTTTTATTCCCTAGGTATGTGGAATCTAAAGTTCATAAACAAAGCACTAAGCATGCTGTCTAAAATGATGCTGGAAGGGCATCCAAGGGGGTTTATTTCATTGTCATTTTGGTTTTCAAAGTATCATATTCTATGGGTATTTGCGGGTGGGAAGATTGAGGGGGTTTGGGGAGTACACAAGAGTGAGTCACATCAGACCCCATAATTCAGTGTAAGGGCTTTTGAACACACAGAAACATGCGTGTGAAGAAAAAAAAAGAACACTGGAGACTACAGGCATCTGTGTATATTTGACAGCTTTAAGTATCCCAGCCCTCAAGCAGACATTCACTTCTCAAATATTTCATGGTCGCATGACACCTCAGCTGTCTAGGAGGTGCCTCCACCTTGAGCATGGACCAGAGGGCCATATCCTGCTGCACAGACCAGGCTCGATGCTTTTTATGCCTCCCCCTTTGACAGTCATCGCTGCAACCAGTGCTGCCTCTGCTCCTCATACACTGCACCAGGAATAGCATCTCAGACTGCCCACATACTGAGACGATCCTGGTAAGTAGCAAAGCTAAGATCAAGTATGAACAGGTCTTTATTATGCTACTAAATGAGTTACCTTCCAAATTATTAGCATCACCAGGAGCTAGGAGCACATTTCTCAGTCATCCAGACAATCAAAATAATTCTAGCTTTTATAATTTGTTCCCGACAGCCTGAGACATCAGTAAGAGCACAGAGACTTTGTGCACATCATTTGGCAGCTCCGGGCCTGGCACAAGCTGTCTCTGCCAGTCCCACCCAGAGATCCAGGCAGCTGATCCAACTGGCTCAAGAAGCTACCAGGAGTCTTCGAGAGTGTTCAATCCAGGCTGACTGAAAGCCAAAAAAATTAACTCTGCTCATAAAGGACAGAGCATGATGCTGTCAAGCGCTCCATTTATTTATACTAGTCTTCAGCAACTCTTGCTGTAGGACAAACACTGCACATAGTTGTGGTCATTGCTTCCAAAAAAGATATGGTAGAATTAAGAATGGACTAGAGCAACAGCACAGGTCAGTGGTGCACAGACAGTCTCTCAGGTCAAGGGTGGTTGGGCAGCATAGATGTCCAACCAGAGAAATGCTCAAGGCTCGTAAAACCATAAGCACATAGAAAAAGGAATTAATAATTCCACAGATCTTACTATACAATATCTAAAATGCACCAACAGAAATCTCCAAAAAGTGAGCTAAAAGCATAAACAGCCTCCAAAACACAACCAAGGAAGACAGTCCCCTCAGTCCACACAGTTTAAACCCCATAAGATCCACATTTTTTCCTCAAAAAACCCTAGACATCTGAATTTTGGGATTCAAGAACATAAGGTACACAAAGATTTGGCACTTGAGGGCACGGTCTAGTGGCCGAGATTGTAGGGGGTTTTTTGGTGTGAATGGTTGAACTCAATCTCAGAGGTCCTTTCCAACCACAATGATTCTATGAAGGTTTATTTTATGCATGCTTTGTCCTGCATTCTTCCCCTCAGCAGCCACCCTACTTCAACATCTCCAGCCAGAGAGGATGCTTGCAGTTTAGAATTTGGATGTTATTGTATCCAGAGCCCAAGACACCAGGAGAAGCCTTCCCATGAACTCCAACAAGAACAGGTCTGAACTCTCGAGGCCCTGAAACCAGGCTCATAGCTCCATCCACAGCCATTTGTGGGGTCTGGATGGAGAGAGGACTTTGTTCCCAAGACAGCTGTGTATTTCTGAGGTTTCCATCCCAAGGCAGGTTACAGCAATGGAATAAAAAGCCCCTTAGGTCCTACCTTGGGAAAAGTGCATTAAGACCATATAGTCCGTGGCCAGTTGAGAAATGGCATTTTTGTGTGATTTAGAGCTGCTAATGGGTGATGTCATCACTGGAGCGAATGCAATCCCATAAAAATGTGAAAATAAAATGAGCAGGAGCTATAAAATATATGTATGTCTCTCTCTCCCTCTCTCCACAAAAGCAACAGGCACATCTCAGCAGGGCAGCTTTCCTCGATACTCATCTACAACTGGAGGAGCTTAAAAGAAATAACTAAAAAAAAAAAAATTACAGAGGAAACAAAATCTTTTAAGTAGCAGCAAACTATTATTTTCCCAGGCCTTTATTAACAGCAAATCAGCATGATCCCTTGAAGTAAATGAGAAAAAGGCACCACAGCATTGCTGTGGAAAGAAACTGAGGGAGCGTTTTCTGGAAAAACAAACCAAGCCCTTTGGGGCCACAGCCGGTCAGACTCCAGTTCAGCTCAATAGAATATTGATCCTGCCTGCGTATAACACAGCCCTGATTTATTTTCTGATTAACAGGTTATACTGTCTGATTTTGACAAACAAAATGTCCATCACTGCAGGTAAATAAGAAATAAAATATATACATTTTTTTTTTTAAAATCAATAATGCCAGCATTCAGGCATTGAACACCTAAAAAAAGAGGTTGGAAAAAAAAAAACAGGTGGAAAGGGTTACTGCATGATCCTTGTAATATTTACATAAGGGTAAGTTCAATAAATGCAGAGCCTTCCCCCACAGCCTCCTCCAAAACACACCCAGACACTGGCTGGCCTTCTTCCTATGGAAACAGCTAACGAGAGCAAAGCTGCTTTTTGCTTTTATGGGTTTTAGCTAAAAGCTGAAAATGAGATCAGATTTTCTGACATTCACCATTTACCTTAATAAAAACGTGCACTCAACAGGATTAACAGGTGTACAACTCTGCGTGTGGTATCATGAAATGCATTTTCATGATCTTTCATGCCTACACAGGGGTGGGGGGAAAGAAAAAATTATGTTAAAAAAAAAAGAGAAATCAAAACCCTTCTATAATATTGAAGACCAACATGAAACTGAGCTCAGGAACTGAAGGCTGCTCACTGCCTGGGAAACACGAAGTAACATTTTCAAGTAGAAATCTTGCACATATGGCAAAGGAAAGCTTTTGATAGAGTAGTAAAATGATATTTCAAATACTGATGTCCTACCTAACTATATTTATAAGAACACATTAAGTACCAGTATAGTACGGTCCCTTTTCATTATTCTCTAATAAATTACAGAACCTCCTTGATAATTTTTTGAATCACACAGATCTGAGACTACCTTCCACAGAAAAGAAAATTAACATCCCACTTGTGTCACCACCTCACAGCCCCTCCCTGGAGAATTGTCAGTAGTAAATGTTCTTCCTGAGCAGAGAAGAACCTCATGAGATTCAACAAGAGCAAGTGTAGGATCCTGCACCTTGGGAAGAATGCCCAGCACTAATATCATTTTGGGATGGACCTGCTGGAAAGAACTTTTGAGAAGAATCTGGGGGTCCTGGTAGACATTAAACTCTCCATGAGCCAGCAACGTGCCCTGGTGGCCAAGAGGGCAAATGGAATCCTGGGCTGCATCGGGAAGAGTGTGGCCAGGAGGTGGAGGGAGGTCATTCTCCCCCTCTGCTCTGCACTGGGGAGGCCACAACTGGAATCCTGTCTCCAGCTCTCAATGTGGAAATGCCAAGGTGATGTCTGTCTCCAATAAGGGGCCTTGCTCAGATTTCCCCTTGTTATGGCAGGCAGTGGCCAGATGAAAGGGTTTCCGGCCAGGGAAGGAAGCCCAAGGAAGAGGAGATCCCACTTTCTAGCACAGACTCATGGCAACACAGGAGAGAGCTAAGAACATAATAAGGATCTGGGAAATTCAGAGCAAAACACAACAGGCTACAGAGAAAACACTAATTCATTCCCCTGTGTGAAGCTGCAGATCTTTCAATGTTTTTTCTCTAGTATACGTCCCTCCACCTCATTACTGGGTTTGAAAACACAGCCCCAGATTCAGGAAAGCATTTATCTAACCAAACACACCACTAACCCTTTTATTTTCAGGAGCTCTCCCCCCCTCCCCACGCCCCACAGACACCAAAAATTTGGCACGACCTCAAGCACCTTGCTAAATCCAGCCCTCGAATTACAGGATTAGAGGGCTGTGGATTTCCTCAGTGGCGATGACTCTTGGACTTAATGTCGATCACTTTACACTTTGCCTTCCCTGCATCGCCCGCCTGGTGGGAAGTCCATGTACAAGACAATTTCAATACGGCCCAGCTAGTATCACCATTGGAAACCAACAGCTTTGACGTTAACAGGATTGTACTTCAAAAGAATACGCATGTTTGCAGATGGCAACAGGGTTCCTTATTACAGCTGTCTAATCAAGCCAATATTCCACAATTATGCTCCGAGATCAAACAGAGCTGCAAACAGGGCTCACAATAAAACCGGCACCAGTAAGATGCCGGTGTCACGCCTATAGCATCGCGCGGCCGGTTGCCATCCCACAGGCACGGCACGCACAGGCGATGCTTCAGCTACTGTTGCAAAACTTTTAACGTCTCAGTCACAGCAAGGCGGTTCAAAAATAAAAAAATTAAAAAAAAAATGAAAATATCTATTTGGATTCTTGGCCTCTGTTTATAGAAAAAAAAAAAATATCTAAAACATGCCTAAACAAATAACAACATGTTTATAATTCAGGAAAGCTTTTAGGTATAGCGTTAACTTTAAGTACAGAACCACTGGAGTCAGCTGAATTCAAACATGTACTTGAATGCTTTGCTGAAGGATAAATTAAAGCATGTGCCAAAGTCCTTTCCAGAATCAGGGCCTTGTTTTTATATTTTTTTTTAAAACTGCACAAAAGGGCAAAGAGCTAACCAGGAATCAGAACGAACCATCAGTGAGAATAATTGTAGCATCTGTGCTAATTCCCTTTTCATCCTGGCACCCCCCATGCTTCCAAGTATGTAAATCTGATTCTCCTTGTGGCTCCACCGAAGTTTCTATTGATTAAATACCCAGCCCCAGCAGCAGGAGAATCAAGCCCTGCATATTTACTTTCTTCCTCTCAATACATAAAGAATTCCCTTTGGCCTCTCAATTGCTATATCACATGGTGCACTGAATGCAAATAGAATTACAGTGATAATGTATCTAATGAATACATTTGTATATGTATGCAAGCATTTTCCTAACAGCCTTCCACTGCTAACCAGACCCAAGAATATATATATATATATATATATGTTCGTCACACACAGTCGCGGAGAAGGTTTGTGAAATGAGTGTGTATTAATAACAAGAGCCAGACTGCAGTCTTCTGGGGGGAAAACCAACTGAAATCCTTCCAAGATGAAGGCTGCAAGATCAGGACCTCACGCAGACCTTTGGAACGTTTCCTTTGGATCTTTAAAGTACGATTTGTAGACCAGAAGTGTTATTTAATGTTTGTGTTTTCATTATCCACTAGCATCACACTACATTTACATAAATAGATACAGTAACTGTTGCAACATACAACATAAAATATTGGAGGCATTTCCAAGAAATAAGTTAGTGATATCATTTCTAAACCACAGGTAAAGTTTCCTTTGGAAAACATGCAACCTTCTTTGAATTATTTCTGGAAAAGTTCTTTTATAGCAGACCAAAGCCAGTCCTGCAGCAATTAGACTGATTTCAAAGTTAGAGTAGCTTAAAAAATGGGATGCGTTTAATTTGCTAGCTTACTCCAGGTTGACTTTTAAAGTCATTATGTAATGTCAGAAAACAGATGGATTTAAATCAGGTTCAAGTACCCAGAGGCAATTAGAACCTGCAAAGTCTGAGAAATGTCCGTAAGCGTCTGGGTAAAACACACGCCAGCAAATATACAAATAGATATCCTCGAAATCTCCTTTTAGTTGGTTCAAACAACACTTTGAAAGTGATTCATTCAGCACAATAACCATTATTTAAAGACAGTAAGGTCAGAGGTACAGTATTTTAATACTATTTCACTAAAATCACTCCCTCTACAGTTTAAAACAAACAAACAAACACCACAAATTGAAGGCAGAATCTCCCTTAAACCCAGGGAAGGAGGAGATCACTTACCCTGTGAGCACCACGACAAAATCCATCACATTCCAACCGTTTCGGAGGTAAGAGCCTTTATGAAAAACAAACCCCAGAGCGATGATTTTTATACCAGCTTCAAAACAAAATATTCCAATAAAGTACGGCTCAGTGTCGTCCTGAAAAAGGATAAAAATTGAAGGTAACAAGGCGATGTCTATGCTTCTGCACTGACAGCAAGAGCCATATGAACAACTACATGCACCAACTTCATGTCCTTTTCAGCTCTCTGACCAGAATTGAAGCCAAAAGGTTTAAGTTTACTGGAACTAAGCACCAAGCAGAATTTCATTACTATTACTCTGAAGGTAAATTTATTTTCTCACCTTGGAAATTCTTTTTGCCTTTATTCTGATCAATTCACCCCACACTTTCCACCCTTACTCAATATTCGAGAGAATTTTGATACTGAAATGGTGCTCTAAGGGTATATTGAAACTTGAAATGACATATTTGTGTAGCTATTGACATGGAAGAAAATGCGTGCTTTAAAATTCATCCAGGAAACTGAAACAAAAGGATATTCTGGGGAGTAAGAGTTGGCACAGAGGGCTTGCAAACACCGACAGGAAATTATTTATTTATCATTTATTCCATCAGTTCTTCCTTCACTCTTTCTCCTCCATTTTCTCAATTGCTACAACTGCAGTCTCATTTGTTTTCCTTTCACCGTGTACGTGATTGAGGGAGAACCCCCCCCTAGTCCCTTCCCTTAACAGAAGAAGGGGTAAGGTATGTGCCTCAGGCCCATGGTACAGACTAAAGCATGTTATGGGCTCACAGCTTCACACCCTACCTCACTATAGAGAAAAATCAGTCTCCACAGTTCCACTAAAGCATTTTTTTCCATCTATTACACCAGACCCCTCAGTATTATACCTTATCGATAAGAGCTTCCATACAAATTCAATGCCAAATGGAAGCATTCACACTTGGAAGGAAGATGCAGGCAAGGAACGGGAACAAAGCAAGAGGTGAAAGCAACAGGCATCAGTTTCAAGAACATGTTAATTAGCTTTGGCACCTGTAACCAATTTCCAAATGTGCCTCAGATCCCAGATGTCAGCTGAAGTCAATGGAAGTAAAACATCCCTACACAAAAGGGAGCAAGTTCTCAAATTAAGAAATCAGAAACGTTCTGGTGGCTTTGGCATTTCTGACTATAAGGACCCAAAAAGTTGAGCTGCTCTTTGATACACAGTTGTTTACATTTCGCAGCTCTACAAAGACAAAAGGTGATTTTAGTTATCTTACACAGAAAGAACATGAATGCCAAGTCTTGTAGACACAGAACAAAGAAAGGAGCAGTTTTAATACTAGAACTTACTTTATAAGTGTGGTAACTCTTGCTTTACTCGGACCCACCACAAGGATCCGTTCTTTAGCCATATTGCTTGTTACGGGAAGCCAGATTTGCCACACTTGCAAGACCAATGTAACAACATGTTCCTCCCAAAGTGGCTTACAACACATACCCAACTCAGTAAGTCAACCACAAAGCATTAATCACTGAAGATGCCTCCAAACTGTTGAAAACCACTGCTTATGGAGAAGCTTTTCCACCAGCAGCTGAATTAAAGTTTTGCTTCCTACAAAGCAGCACCCCATGCCCCTACACACCTCAGTGACCCCAGCTCCTCTGTATACTTCATCTTTCACCTTATGTCATCTCTACTCTCCTCCACCTTCCCTAACCTCACAGCCTCAGCAACTCCACCTCCCATTCCCCTGTGGCCAAGCAAGATGACCAGTCACCCGCAGGTAACACACATACCAACTGGCCAGATGGCCAAATAGAGCAGGTGACTGTTGAGCTCACACTGTAGACCTTTGGATGAAACAAAGGCAGTGGCAGGAGAGGGGAGCACCAAAAACCACCTAGACCTGGCTTCTTCTCCAGCCAACCCACTGTTTCCACAAACAGCAACACCTCCAAGACCTCTGACCCTTCAGAGAACCTACTGACACTGCTCAGAGGATTCAGAAGATATCACTGACAGACTGAGAAACTCCAGCTACCCATCACAGTGCTATTTACCCACAGAGAAACAGGAACAAGTCCAGGCCATCAGCCCTCTTATGACCTTCAACAGAAACACTACAGTAAGAGTCTTCTTCCAGCAGTTTCTCCACAGCAAGAGCTAAAGACACCCCAGGACTCCAACCCAGTCCAGAAAACAGGGAAGAAGGAGTCAGAAAACTTTATATCTAACTTCAGGAAAAGTCACCTTCCTGCTGCTCTGCTTTCTCTTATGCTCACAGGAGCAATCTAACAACCTGGTCTGCCTGCTCTTCAACGCCACAACACCTTCTAGTCCAACACATACGCAAAATCTTTGCAAGCAAAGGCCTCCTAGCCCATCCTATATTTCCATCCCACAACTACTAGCATACCTTTAAAAATAGCTCTTCTAGCACACACAAAAAAATATACCTTTACCCACATACACTCCCCCTCATTACTCCCTCACTTCCTCGAAGCCTTCTATCTCCTCTGTTACCAGTCGTTTGCTCAATCTAGGTCAGGTGCCTTGTGATTACAGTTCCCAGCTTTAAGGAGCCAGGCTTCAGGTACTCAAGGGTTTGTTTGACAGAACATGCTCTTCCCAAAGCTAGGACTACACGGAGCTCTTAGGAAGTGGGTCAAAGAAGTTCTAGTCAGCTTCTAGGGAAACAGGAAGGCTCACAGATGGGCTTGGATATTTATTACAAAGACAAACTGTCATCTACAGGGTTGGTAGTGAGTAGCTGAGGAAATAAGAGGGGATAGAGAGAGGGTCTTTTCTAAAGCCTGTCTAAAATTACACTAATTTAGCCTAAGAATCAGAGAAGTGACAACAAGATGAAAAATAAAATGTATGCCCCGTTAGGTAGTGGACCCTGCTGCTGAAAAAGAGATTCACATGACTGTGCATGATGGAAGGAGCTGGAGGGCAAGGACATGGGTGACAAGCCCTATGAAGTGCTGAAATGGCACTACTGTCGGCTCAGAAATCCTACTGCCATGGCATCCTGCAGCCCCCTTCAAACAGGAGGCTGTGTTGCTTCTTGGGTTCAAGAGTGGGAAAGCAGGTGATAATGAGTATCAGTGTACATGCTTGGAAGGAGGGTGGAGAATCTGGGCAGCAGCCAGAGCTGTGCCAGCAGGTTGTTTGTTGTGGACACAGCAAAGCTTGAGACTGGGCCAAACACACATTTGATCAATATGTTTCAGATCAGAAACAACTTCTGAGTCTGGAAAGTCATTGCTATTCCCAGTCCATGTCCTAGTGTCTTTCCTTGGCCTTTGGATATGACAGCCTTGAGAGGTTTGGGTGTGTAAGGCTTTGCTCATGCAAAGGTTAATATGACCAGCTCACATATGACTGCACAAAGTGCCTGTGGGTAGCATAAAGAATTAAACCCATTAGTAGAGTGCAAGAGCTGTCATGCTGAATATCTGAGAAAAGTTACATTCTGTCCTCACATCAAAAACACCCAGGGGAGCCAAACACTCAGAGACCTACAGTGGCATGCAGCTGAACATCCTACAGATACACCAGTGTCTTCAAACAGCTTATGCCCCAGAGCGGGGCACAAAATAGGTTTCCTGTCCTGCACATTCTGATCTCTGTCAGGCTGGGGCAAGTCTATGGTCTACTGAAGCTTTTCATGAAAAACTGAGAGACTAGGAAGGAATCAGGAAGAATATAAGCATGCCTCTGTCCAGACAGCCAAGAGCATTGTGAGCAAGGCATCCACCTACAAGGTCCTTCAGGGCTCAAATGCTGAACCTCACATTCCCACATTTGGAGCTCTCACCACCTGGCTCCGGGCCACTCTGGCCAACTCCCTCAGCATCCTTTTGGTTGGCATCACTCCAGTGTGTACAAACAATGCAATATTTATTGGGATGGAGAGAGACTGACTCTACAACCTATTGGCTAAAGCACTCAGCTGAGATGGACAATAACAAGTTTGTAGCATCTCTGTTCTGATGTGAAGTAAGCGCTTCCAGCAGCCAAAGCATGCAAAACTCCCAGCTCAGAGCAGGCAAGAGCCTAAGGGATACATCTTCATGCTGCTGGTGGAAAAGTGAGCTTATTTCTCTTGCCTGAGGAGCAAGGACTTGAAGCCAATGCTCCAGTTCATCACTAAACACTTTGATCACCAGACTGTTGTTTTTTCAGAGCCCTGGGTTTGACCAGAATTTCCATCCTACAGCTAAGTCATGTTTTTCTGTGCTATAAACTACATATAGAAAACGGACAGAGGAAGATTACTCATAACACAGCCATTCCAATTCTTGAAATATTGCATATACTGAGACACCACTTGCTCTTCCCATGTGCTTAATTAACCCTGCTTGACAAGTATCATGAGCACAGAAAACAGCCAATTGAGATTGCACTGCAGGTTTGTATCTTGGGTCTCTGGGGAGATACATAGAAGAAAATTTTGATTAGAGAAGAAAAATCACGAAACTGTTTGTGTGGATTCCTCTTTTTCCCAGCTTTAACAAACAGACAGTCCTAAGATTTTTTTTTTTATTTTTTTTTTGCCTTTGTATGTGTGGAGCAATGTATCTGGGGAGCTTTGGTTTTCCTTCAACAACACTGCCTACATCTCCCAGTCATAAAAAGCTTGTGATGTACATCTCATATCCTTAGGATCTGATTAACTCTTCAGTGATGAGCCCTTACTCTAATTTGGAGATTTTAATGAACCCAGGAAAAAGAAAGGTATATCCATAAATCACTAACCAAAAAAAAAACAAAGCACCACAATTCCATTCCTGCCAAAGACAGCAAGGAAGCACCTGCTGTTCTGCATGGGCTTATAATTTGGCTCAGCAAACCTGTAAATGTATGGGAATGTTCACCCACTCTGGTTTAGCATGGATTTGTAACATTTTCAATGAAACACCTTACAGTTTGTGGAAGGTGCAGGAGAATTTTAAAGGGGTTTCACTTTGAAAACCAGAAGACAATTTTTCTTATTGACAATGCTTTATCTTTCCAGTATATGTTGAAAATAGAAAATATTTTATGACTTGTAAAGATTCTCAGTGTTATTCTACTATAAACCCCTTTATACTTCAGAGTTACAAATGTGCTGTGATTAAAATGGCTTCAGAATATCTGGAACACAGACAATATTGCACAGCCGTGTTTGGGACAAAAATCAGGGTTTAATTCTTCCTTCACCACCAAAGCAGAGTCAACAAGGTGGAGATTGTGCATTTAACTCCGTTCAGTTATCTTACACTATTTGGTGATAATGCCAGTGCCCCCCTTTGGAATAACTTGGGCAGGTGTGTGTTCAGTATTGGGTGCTGGAAAAGGAAATTAATACAGTGGGGGAAATTACCATTAAAAAGCTTCTAGGATCCCCTTACAAACCTAGGGTTACAGAGGGACACAGAAACAACATACTACCCATTCCTACTGTTGCTTAGAACAATATGTCGCCAAAGGGTTACCAAGCCAGAACATCCACAAAACTACGTTTCCCCTTCACTAGTCCATATGCCCATACATGTGGAAGGTGTTTCCCCAGCTTGATCATCACCCTGGGTCTAAGCCTTTGCTCACAAACCCAGGCTTGCCTTGCTAGCCTGTCCCAAAACATACAATGACATGTTTAACGGTAAAAAGACCAACATACATGCAGGTTCTTAATTTTTGCCTCATCACTGCTTAAGTAGAAATAATTCAAACAGAAAGAGGCAAAGCATACACAATGTAGGTGGGCAGCCAGCATCAGCGGATACGTTTCCAAACAGACAGCACCAACTAGCTGACCCTGAGGCTCTCTCTAGATCTATCACATATACACTTTCCCCTGTTTCTGAAGAACGAGATTGAGGGGCTTGCCCACTGGTATGGACCAGCCTTGGAAACTCTAGCAACCAGTGTTCAGAGGCTCTAGCTTTTGGCAGCAAGCCTAATATTATTTTTGTTTGCATAATTTAATATCTACAGGTAAAACACACATGGATCTATATTTATTCATCCTTTGAACCTGCACCAGGATTAATGCATTTAGGCGTGAAAGATGTTCCAGACCATTAACAGCAGGAGAAAAATCAAACCAAATATTACTCATTTTTCCTATAGTGATGACAAATGGAAGAATTATTTTGAAGCTATTCTTTTACTTTCTTTTGAAATAAAGTAATTGGGCTCATTACCATAAAAGCCTGCGGGTAAATTATTTTTCTCTGTAAGTTGGTTTCTTTTTTTGGAAGGGAAGTGTAATCATCTAAACCCAAAGTTTGCTTTGTAGGGTCTTTGATATATGCTGTAGCAGGAAGAGAGCTGAAAAACATACGAACCTAAAAGGTTACTCTGTTCTACCACTTCCTGGGAAAATATCACGGAAGTTAATTTGATTCTGCAGATAATTCTGAGCATTTGGCAGTCCCTTCTTGTCTTGGTTTATAGACAAGCTAAGTTTGCTGCTCTTCTGATCATACTGGAAGGTCTGCAACTGGGCAGGGCTGGCTAGAGTGATGAAGCATTCTTGTGAAGATGGGAGCAGGAGGTTAGAGTTATACTTGTTGTCACTGAGTTATTTTTTCTGATTGTCAGGTCAATGCCTGTTTGTTTACATGTGGATCTTTAAAATAGATATAAGCATTCAAAACACTGGGTACCGGACTGCTTTTAGTGTTAGACCAGAAACAAACCAAAAAAAATGTAAATAAACAAATACAACTCACCAATCTCTCTGACATTGGTGTCTTGTCTCCATCCGGCAAATGTTGTTCCAGAGCCAGCACAATACAATTGGCTATGATTGTAGCTAAAATCATGTATTCAAATGGAGTGGGAACCAGAAGTTAAAGAAGACACTAGACAGCACAAAGAGAATCTCATCCAAATCCCATTTCTATCTAAACAGTTACATTAGCTAAACATTCTAAGATCTCTTTTTTTCTTCTTTTTCTATTTTTTTTTTTTTTTTTTTAAGATATTTAGTCTCCTTGACTTCCTCACTTCTTTCTGGGGTGTCTTTGGAAGAAAAGCACAAAATTTGCTCTCCTCTTTGAGAGACTTAGTGACAGAATCCGAGCTGCTCAAGGAATTTGGGAGCAAGAAAGCAAATGGTCCAGAGGAAACAAAAAGCTATTAACAATTATTATTACTAAATAAGATTGATAAACCAAACTAAATTGAATTCAGCCGAATGCCATCTGCTGAATTTCTCTTCAGAAATTCTCTGTCATTTAACTTGAGTGCACGGTATAAATAAACCACAAGCTGGAAAAGTTCTATTTAGAATATCTATGCAAGTCGTCCAAAACATGAATTACTGCCGGACACTGCAACGCCCGCTCCTGATGAGAATCAAACCAGGAGTGCCCTGGTGGGATGTAGGCGGGAAGCGATCCCCCGGGAAAGGAGGCAAAGGCGATTCTAGGATTCCAGGTGCCCCCTTGCCTTTCCCCAGCTCGCCTCTAGCTCTAAGCCGAGCCGAGCCCAGGGCGGAGCCGCTCCCGGGGAGCGCGATGTGTCCGCTCAGCACCGCGGACAGCGGCCGACCCCGCCGCGGGGAGCGGCCCCGCGGAACGCGCATCACCCGTGGGTCCCCGCCCCACACTTCGGGGGAGAAAAAAAGAGACGCAGACGAGTCGCCTCAGACGACAGGCGAGGGCCAGACTGCGTCTCGCCTGGCAGGGGAGGCGATGCTCTGCCTGTCTCCCCGGCTTCCGAGCTTGTTTATTCAGACTTGAACGTGGGGAAGGAGAAATGGATGAGGAAGTCCAGCAATTTTATAATATGGACAGAAAGATGAATACCTGTGTGTGTGTTTACAGGGGGGAAAGGGAAGTACATCCCCTTTACGGCTGTATTTTATTTTTTTTCCTGTTAGCCCCCTCAGGAAGTGAAAACTAGGGAAGCCTGAATGGGAGCTAGCCTCTATGGCAATGGAAAGTGTTGCTAGGAGGATGAAAGGAGGCCTCACTGCTGTTAGCTGAGGATTAATAGGTGTGTGATATCAAATGAAAAGAAAACAACCATCTCCCTTGAGATCACCAGTGTAATGCACTCATGTACACACACATGCACACATACACTGTATCTACTCCCTGGTAACCTCAAATAATTTGCTTCCCTTTTCCGATGGCTTACAACAGCACTGTGTGCATTACAAGCAAAGTCCCCTTCTGAGGAAGATCTCTGCAGCTCACTTGGCCTGGGAGCTGGTTCTGAGACAGAAAGCATCTGCCCCTTTCACAACACAGCAGATGATCCTTCTCCCCACTTACTGCCTCCCTCTGCCGTGGAGCTTTTCTTATTTATTTTTCTTTTCAGTACAGCCTAAGCTTAGGCTATGCATCTAATCAAAGTGACAAGATTCGTGTTGATTCTAATGCATTTAGGAGGTGATGTACTAAAAAACCTCCCTGCAATGATTATATTAATGGGATTTGCAACACACCTTGGCTATCAATATCCCTACTATCAATGCAGCTTTAACATTAAGGTGTCACCATATTTATCCCACGTTCCTGCTTCTATTTGGAGTGAGAAAGAAGAGTTGAGAGGCTCTAAGATGGATATAAGGATTAGCATGAATCTCACAGAGCCCTTTCCGTTTGGCTTAAATTGTAGGGAATGTAAATCCATACAACTGTGTATGTCACACCTAAACACACACTGAAACACATGTATGTCTTACACACACCCCAGAACAGCCAGAAAACACACTCCACCATTCCCACAGAAGCAGTTTCCTATGATACCCAGCTACACGGCCGTACATTATGTCGGACACAGAGATCCATGTCACACACACCCATTGCACACACTGGATCATACACACACGTCTACATTAGCACCAGCCACTCATCCTTAGCTGACATGGGGCATCTCTTTCCCCCAGCCTCCTTCTCCCCCTCCCCACCTTCCCCACTGTGCCCACACACCCTCCCCAAAAGGATATGGCCATTCTGTTATTCTCTTGGCATATTTCCGTATAACATTATCTTCACTGAAGATGAAGAGGGATCTGTTGACTGTGAAGCAGTTCTGTTTGACAGGGATGGGGTTGTAGAGAGCCATAGTCCTGGCCCTCTGAGCCATCGACTGCTTATACATCCTTTGGCCGGCTTGGGGGCCACCTTGCCGGCTGCTCCCTCTTCCAGCCCCGGCCGGCCCTCCACCTCCATAGCGGGTTGGCAGATCATCCCCAAACCGAGCCATCCTCTCAGTGCACGGAGCCGGGCGCTACAATCCAAACTGGCAGCCGAGGCGAGAGGAAGACGCATCACAGCGCGCAGCACTTCTCCCTCCGGGGGCTTCAGTTGCAGGATCGGGATTGATCGCAGCGAAATATATCGATATATTTATAAAATTAAAATTAAAAAAATAGTAAAAAAAAAATTATTTTTTTTTTAAAAAGCGCCTTTTCCTTCCTCCACCCCTCTTCCTCTTCCCCGGGGGTGGGAGGAAGGCGCCGGGGCTCCGCTCACCTCCCCGCACAGGTGCTGTCTCTCCGGCCCGACCTCATGGCCGGGGTGGTGGCGGGGAGAAGGAGGGATGGATGGCTGACCGGCGGGCGCGGTCCCTTCCGCGGTGAGCGGCGGATCGCTGGGCTGGGAAGGGGCTGCGCTGCTGCCGTGCCCGCCGCGGGAGAGCTCCGCCGTGCCCAGCCCAGCCCAGCCCAGCCCCGCCCGGCTCCGGGTCCAGCTCCAGCTCCGGCCCGGCCCCGCCGCATGTGATGCCCGGAGCCAATG
>VXBW01005892.1:805031-831699 GCA_013400375.1 Thinocorus orbignyianus | reverse complement strand
CATCGGGAGCCCCAGGGAAGGCGGGGGGCAGTGGGGTGGTCAGGGTGAAGGCTGGGGGCAAGGGGTACTTACTGCGAAACGGGGGTGCTCATGTCAAATCCGTGGGGCCAGCAGGTACCTGGTGACAGGGACAGATGCAGGTGGGGGGGGGGTGTAACCCCCCAACACATATAAAGGCGGTGAAGGACTGGTTTGAAAGAGAGAACTCTGTCCTTCTGGACAACTTTGTTTCTCCTTGGTTTGAATGACTCCTGCAGAGCACTGGATACCTTTAATCCTGTATTTATGGACGAAATCCTTTAATCCTGTTTATTCCAACACCCTCTGTTGCTCCCATCCGCCACAAGTCAGAAAGCTAACTCCTCCTTGTTCCTGGAGCGCCTCGCGTCAACAGTCACTGCAGTAGCTGCTGAGAACAGGCTTTTGCATTTAGGCTAAATCTGGGATACAAACTATTAACTTTTAGAAGGCACCATCCAGAGAAATCAGGGCTGTCAACAGGGGGACATTTTCACTTCCCCGACAGTAAGGAAACCCTGGACTCTGCTGCTAATGCGTTTTTTGCCTTAGTCATCCAAGCTGTCTCAGTTCAAAATCAACCCACCAACTAGGCAAGCCTATAGCAATAACATCTGCTGGCTTCAGGAGACGGCAAAAGGGCTGGCAACATCCACAAATAAGGGCTGGCGATATCTAATGGGACCCTCTGGAAGAAACCAGCTGCTTTGATAACTGAAGGGTTTTCTCACGCTGCAGCACACCCAGAAGATACCCTCGGAGGCAGCACTGGCTGCCCAGGTCAGCCGGTAAGCATGAACTGAAGGAGGCAGAGAGGGAAGCAGCAAGGAAGGAAGGCTTTTCACATCCTGCTGCCACAAGGGTCAGACACAGCAACAGCCACCAACCACCTCGACATGCCCACCCCATTTCTGCAAGCCCCGGAGACAAGGTCAGCAAGAAGCAGCTCCACTGTAGGCTGCCTTCCCGTGCTCGTACTGAGGGGCCATGAGGCCAGCTGGGAGATAAAAGAGGACTTTCCCAAAACCCAGTTTTGGATAATTTGCAGGTTAAACCAAACACTGGAGTCACTGGGAAAAACTGTGCTTGGAGAAGGAAAGCTGGAGCTTTTGATAAAGACCTTGTACTTTAGCTGCCACCAGCTTGCTCCAGCTCCTGCTGGCTCAGAATCCCTGTTAAACCCAGACAGACTCTGGGTGGAGATCAAAATGTGAGTGTTTCCTCCTGTGGGGCTTCACCCCCCAGCACTGCCGAGCTGATCCACACAAATAGGGCATCAGGGAAGCAGTTTCTTTACTTTATGGAGGCAGAAGGAGGGTGGAGGGAGCTCACAGCTCAAGGGCTGAACAGGGCAGGAGAATGCTCTTTTCTCTTTAAAGTTTCCCCTACGAACATTTTCATTTTCATCCTCACTGCAATTTTTCTATAATGAATTTATCTTTTCATCTGAAAAGCAAGTTTCCCCCAGCTGATTTATTTACTTGTCTAAATTTTTCACTTCTCTGCTTCTGGTCACTAAATCTAATAAATTCTATGATCTTACGTTTTTCAGTGGAAAAATCTGGCTCTTTTTATCAGTAACCACTAGAAGGGGAAATGCCATTTTTAATAATCCCCCACCTCTTCTGGTGGAAATTGGCATCTGGAAAAAAGAAATGCATTGGTTTCCACAAATCTTCACATCTGCATCTCTGGCATCGGATGGTATTGAGAATCAGGTAAAACTCTGCTTTGACTTCCACACCCCCTTCTCTCCCCCACCCCCCGAGCCACCAAACCCCTCTGCCTCTCCCAGGAACAAGCTCCCCACCACAGCACTGCAGTGAAGTCAGCAGATGGGGTGGTGGGGGTGTTTGTGACAGCAAGAAAATGATGTGAGCATGTTGTGGGGATGTTCTATTAAACCACAGTTTGCCCTTTTCTCAATCTGCATGCTCAGGGGTTTTGGGTTTTTGGTTGGGGTTTTTTTTCCCCCCACACACCATAGGGAAGATCCCACAGAACTTTAGCATTAAAAGCCTTAACACAAGAAAAAGATTGCAATTGCAAGGATTATTGAGCTTTGAGAGGAAAAACATCAGGACTTAGCTGGGCTTTTTAAGATTATGAAAAGAGCAGGGGTGTGAAAAGACAGAAAAAAAAAAAGAAAAAAAAAAGAAAAAAATTCAGAGCACTGACAGAGGTCAGACATCTATAATCTACCACTACAGGAGGGCAAAGAGCATTTCATGGCAAATTCTAAAAATGGCTTCGGTCATGAGTAACTCCTCCTCGTAAACCCCAAAGAGAAGAGGTGAGCAAATCACACTGCTCTCCAGCCCTGCCTGTCCTGCCTTCAGCATCGAGCCATCCTCCTCCTCCCCCAGCAGCTCTGCCAGGCAACCAGGCATTTCCCTGGACTTTCACCTCCATCCCAAGCACCAAGCCCAAGGCGGGTGACTGGGCTTAATGGAGCAGCACTTCCATCTGGAAAAGCAAAACCTGCCTTGCTGAGACCAGGCAGAGAAAATGGCACAATAGTTCTGGTCTTTTAGTGTCAGACAAACGGGGCACTTGGCTCATGGCAAGCACTAGGGGCACTATTTATTTGCCCTCACAAAGCAGCTCACAAGGACTCCTTAGTTCTGGGAGGGTTTCTTGAGACTTCTAGCTCTCTTTGCACAGGGTACTCTGAATTGGGTTTTTTTTGGTTTTTTTTTGCTTTCTCTTCACACCCCTGCTCTTTTCATAATCTTAAAAAGCCCAACTAAATCCTGATGCTTCTTCTTTCAAAGCTAAATAATCCTTGCAATTGCAATCTTTTTCTTGTGTTAAGGCTTTTAATGCTAAAGTTCTGTGTGATCTTCCCTATGGTGGGGGGGGGGGAACCCAACCAAAAACCCAAAACCCCTGAGCATGCAGATTGAGAAAAGGGCAAACTGTGGTTTAATAGAACATCCCCACAACATGCTCACATCATTTTCTTGCTGTCACAAACACCCCCACCACTCTGTCTGCTGAGTCCTATATGAGGGATGGTGGTTAAAAATTAGGGACACAACCCCAACATCCCCTCAACAGTCATCCCCCACTGAGCAGGCTGGGAGGGATGCCTTTGCAAAATCAGCATCAGGGAAGTGAAAGATTTTTTTCCTTTAGGAGAGGAAGGGATGCCCACCACGCTGTGACTCCCCCCAGGTCCTTGCCTCCACCTGGAGAGGCTCAGAGGGAAGGGCAAGGTTTCCTGGCACACCTCATGTCCAGGTGACATCGGGGGCCAGAGAACTGTAGGCCCCTCAAAATGTGCAAGGTTGAAGAACAGAGCAGCCATTTCAATTCCATACTTATTGAAGTTCTAGACCCAAACAGAAAGCATATCTCCTTTAAAAAAATAATAAACAAACACCATAGACTGCACATCACCCTCCAGCCCACAGGAAGGTTCCAGAACTCCAGGGCAAGAAAAGCAGCTCACTAAGGTGTTCCTGGCCAGGGATTTCTGCTCTCCTCATGTGCAGGTCTGCATTTTGCATCAGCTCTTTCTTCGAAAGGAAAATCCTGCTGCGACACAGGTAGAGAAAACCATAAAAGATCTTGCTCGAGTCTGCCAGATGATGCAGAATGGTGTCACGCAAAAGGTGGAGAAAAGAGGGCAGTAAAAAAGGTGCTTTGTTACCTTTTATCATGAATAAAAGGGTACGAGAGGGAGAAAAGGGAAAGAGAGGCCTCCTGGAGACACAGCTCCTCTTACAGACGCGTTTCAGGGTTGTGGTATGGAATGGTCTGTAATAAAACAGCTTCTGGAGCCGCTGGGGCTGATTACCATTAGCTGCTGTGCAAATGCAGAGTAAGAGAGACCCTGCCCCCCCAGAGCTCATGACTGGGCTGGGAGTATCGATGGCAAAGCCCTCGGGTTGCATCTGGCTGACACAGCAATTCAGGCTCTGCACGAAGGGGTGCACCAACCTCCAAGCTGGCACCACCCCCAAATCCACAGCACCACCCAGCTCTTCCAGCCCAGAAGATGGGATCAAGCTTACTATTTACAAAAGCTTAGTCTAAACAGTCGAACTGGAGGAAAAGGAAACTGAGGCACAGTGCTTGCAGTCACAGAGGAGGTCGAGAAGCATCTCCATATCACCTCTCCACTTGAGCAAATCCCAGGAGACCAAGAGCGGCTGCTTCTCTTGAACTTAATTCCTTTACAAATGGACCACGAGATGAAACCCAGCAGCCATTCCTCGATGGTGGAAGAGGTTAGTTGAATTAAGGCTGCTTCACGTCCCAGGCAGCTAAATAACCAGGCAGTCAGCTCAGAAAGTACTTCAACAAGCAGGACCAAAGTCTAAATAATAACACACTAGAAAACCCACAGCAATAGATAACTGCAAAATCACAGGACACAGTGAAATGAAGCTGTCCACATGTTGAAGACAGACAAGAAACCTTCTGCCTGGTGCCCAGTGTCCCACGTAGAACATTACTGTACCCTACCCAAGCCCTAGCAACACCGTAACAGCGCTTGCTCTGTGGAAAAGCCACCTCCTTGCACACACCCAGTGCTCATGGAAGGAAACTGTTATAAGATGCTGAATAAAAAAGTACTAATTATTTTTACATCAGGCTTCATATTTTTATTCTCCTTAGTATTTCCAAAGTGATTTCTATCCCATGGCTCTCCAAAACTGACCAGCCACCAGGGAAAAGCAACAAGCTCACAGCTTCACCTGCAGTGCTGTGGACCTCTGTTTAACTGAGGACTTGATCACCAGAGAGGGGGATTTGGTGAGCCTTAGCCTGTCCTTCAGTACAAAAATGACTGAAGATCTAATCCTCATTAAGATTCAGGTCTGTCCTCTGACTTGGCTCTTCTGAAAATCTACCTAGATGCCTCTTAACATCTAGATGTCAAAACACCTTTCCAAATCTGACTTTAGACAAACTAGAGTAACACATAGGATCGGCTCTGCGTGAGCATCACTCTTAAAATCCAAGAGTGAGAAGCACCATAAGAACTGATAGAGCACCTGGACTCTCCTGGTCCAGACCATGAGCTGGATGGGTTGCTGAAGAAAAGTCAGAGAAGTCTAGAAATTTCATCAGTCACTTGTCCAGAGGTTAACATGAGTGGAAGACAGCCCTGCTCCCCAGTTCCTTTCCACAAAAACCCAGCAGTGTCTGTACTTGTCCCCCGCAGACGTCTGCTGTGTATTATGCAAAGCTCCCAGCGCATCAGGTGCATGTCAAATCACACTGCAAGAGGAATCACACTTTGCCTGGCTTATTTTCAGCATTATTATTGAATACAGATTGATTGAGGAGCAAGGGCTTGTCATCTTCTCAGTGATGGGCAAGAGAAGCTATTGAGGCATAAAGAGAGAAAAGACAGAAAAATGAACATACAGGAAAACGGGTCCGTGTTTACATCAGCCAAGTTCTGGGTTGAGATGCCCAATGACAAGGTGTGGAAGGGCCCAGATTCCCAAGATCCTCTAAGGTTTTGAAGAACTTGGGGACTGAAGAGCAACATTACACAGTGAGAGTAACACACTTAAAAGCCCTCTTCTTCCTCAGTTGTGGGATGGCTTTTGCCATGACAGTTCATATTCTAAAACTGAGGAAGATAACGGTTTGATTTCTGGATACCTGCAGCTTCAGTGGGTGTTTCTGCACCTAACATTTCCCAAAAATAATGGTACTTGTGTATGCAACATAATTAATTAGGCACTTGCATATGCAGTAGGTCTGAGGGAGGGCATGTAGGGGGAGCAGATAACCTCTACAGCAAAAAAAAAAAAAAGAAGAGCTTTTGCTCTGGAACAGCTGGAAAGAGGAGCGATGACAGTAGCTGAAGTGCTGCAGCTCCAACAGCGTAGAGTTCACCTTCACCCTTTAGTAGAGGCTTATGAAATCCTGACAAAGATACAACCAGGTTAGTGGCACTCACCTCATATATCATGCCCTTTTGCAAAACAGCATTGTGGGGAAATATTCCTCAAAGCATCTTCGAACTCTTTCACCAGGACGTCCCAAGTCTTTCCATTTTCAGGACGACTTGAAACTTGATGTTATTTGAACCTAGGAAAAGTAATAGGTTTTAGTGATGTGGCCAGGTTGTAGAAAACAAAGATTAGTTTCCTATACAGGGTCTTCAGTTCATACAGCACAAAGTAAAAGAGATGAAGCATATTAAAAAAGAGGACACTTAACTCATTTTGATGGACTCAGGTTACAGATGTTTTTTTCAGCCACACAGGCAGAAGCAAAGCCAGCGCAGCAGTAACTTCTCCCCCTTCCCAAAGCCCTGCAGATGCAGGAGTTCTTTTGACCCACATACAGTGGGCATTATTATCTGCTGGGAAAGTGCTGATCCAAGAGCCAGGAGACATCGGGCCCACCAAGGCTTTCCTGGGAGTGCTCATAACAATCCTGGGCACACCTTTAAATCACTCTATTTCCCCCATCTCAACACAGGTATCAAGAGACATCCTCTGCTTAGCTTTTCCCTGTTTTGGTTATTATCTCTACGATCCTGGGATGCTCTTTCCTTTTGAAGAGTGCTCAGCTCAGCTCAGCAAAGCTTCAAACCCACTCGGGGCCTCCCATCTGCCTAATATATACATTTAAGAGAAAGACTGAAGGTCTGATGAGGTGCTCAGTGAGCTACAGTTAATGGGTGGATGTGCCGGTGCTCTCTCTCTAGGACCGGATAAAGAACCACGCAGCAAGCAAGAATAACAGGAATTTTTTAAAAAAAAAAAAAAGCAACGTATGCTCCACAGCCTTCTAAGATCTGAGAGGTTAATGCACACAGAAAGGGAGAAACAGAGTAAAAAGCCACAGATTAACTTTAACTTCTCAGCATCTATTATTGTTATTAAGGAAGATATTGAAAGGCAGAAATAGGAGCTAGATGCCCTATTTCCACTGCCTTGCATTGAGAGTTGGGGTTTTGTTTTCTTTTATGCCTTTCAGTATCTTCCCTTTTTTAAAATTTTTTTTTTCTTTCTCTTTTTTTTTTTTTTCCCAACCTGAAGTGAAATGCAAGCAAGGACTTTGATAAGCAGCCTGAAAGTGGGAATGGTATTGACAGGCAGAGAATCCCTCAGGCTTAAGGCAGGTTGGTGAATTGTAAAGCAGTTCCCCTTAAAAAAATAAAAATTAAAAAATGCTCTTTTGTGTCTGTTTGCTAGCCTGAGGGAGGCAGAGGGGAGCCAAAGAGTTCGCCTGCGCCAGGAGATAGCTCCATTTATAACGGTACACCTATTAGGCATCCAATCCGTTTAGCTCGGGTGCTCATTGTTTATTCAGCTAATGGTGAAAGTTATGTCCACATTCTAGTGTAAATTAAGTATTCAGCTATTTTACAAGGCACAGTAAGTCGGTCAGCCTTAGCCTCAGTAATTAGGGCTTACTGTTTAATTAATCTCTTGTGGTCACATGCATGAATACAGCAATCTCTTATCAGGCTCTCTCTGTTGGCCTACATGGTAAAGCCAGGAGAGGCTGAGGAAAAGGAGGAGTTAATCCTCTAAGCGTATCACTTATCCCCATTGCACAGACACCAAATGAAGGGGAAGAGGGGATGGGCCGGGGTGGCTGGGTTGTTCTCCCTCACTGGTGGGAGAACATTTGGGTTTGGAGCCAGCACATCATATAATCCTAGAATCATTCAGGTTGGAAGAGACCCTTGGGATCATCAAGTCCAACCATCAACCCTACTCTGCAAAGTTCTCCCCTACACCAGATCCCCCAACACCACATCTAAACCCCTCTTTAAACACATCCAGGGATGGTGACTCAATCACCTCCCTGGGCAGCCTATTCCAATGCCCAACCACTCTTTCTGTGAAAAATTATTTCCTAATGTTCAGCCTAAACCTACCCTGTTGGAGCTTGAAGCCATTTCCTCTTGTCCTATCACTAATTCCCTGCGAGGAGAGACCAGCACCAACCTCTCTACAGTGTCCTTTCAAGGAGTTGTAGAGAGTGATGAGGGCTCCCCTCAGCCTCCTCTCCCTCAAACTAAACAATCCCAGCTCCTTCAACCACTCCTTGCATGATTTGTTTTCCAGGTCCTTCACCAGTTCCACTGCCCTCCTCTGCACTCACTTCAGCACCTCCAGATCTCTCTTGTCCAGAACTGGACACAATACATCAGCTCATGGCCCAGGAGACCCATCACACCTGCAGAGAGAGGACCAAGCAGAACCCACAGGGACTTGTTCCTTGCAAACAGGAAGGAGAGGCTGCTACAGCTTTGGCTTGAGAAGCCCTGAGCTAAGGAGGGCTACAACTTCCTCCCTGCCACAAGCCTACAGGCCCCCCAGCCCTGTCTCCCATGGCCAGTCTCAAGGACAGTGACCACAGAGAATGGCACCCTGAAAGACCCATGTCCTTGCCAGGAGCAGCAGCAGCCCAAGGCACACACAGGGGTTCCACTTGCTGCAGGTAGAGGAGCATGGAAGAGTCAGAAGCCCCATGAAGATGGGTGGGGTGAGGGGACACAACGATGTCCCCTGACCCAAACCTGCAAAACAAAAATCGCGGTAAAGCCTAAAAAACATGGTAAAGCCTAAAGATCACCCCTCATCCCCCAGGGTCACAAGACAGGGGAAAAAAAGTCAATGGGCCAAGATGACTGCACTGAAGAGGTAAATAAGTAATCAGGTTTGTAACTGAGCCAGCACAGAGGGGTTTAAGAAGGTGCAAAATGGTCACTCCTGAACACAAAAGCAGGCCATCACCAGCATTTCAGGGAGCTTCTTCCTTTGCTGCTGGGAGCTAATCCAGGATGCCAAGGAAGGGAAAACCTATGGAAAAAGGGAGGGATGGGAGCACACGCTGCACCTGAGCTGGTGGCCAAGGGTCAGATTTGGTTTGTGGGTTTCAGTTTTATGTGGTGTGGGTTTTGGGTTTTTTTTTTTGATGTGTGTATAGTTGGACTCGATCTCAGAGGTCCCTTCCAACCATGAAAATCATGTGATTTATGATACGCTGCTTGAAGTTCTCTGCTAACTTCAGTAAAGACATATTGCAGTCTCACCCTCTAAAACTACCTGAAAGAAGGTTGTAGGGAGGTGGGCGTTGGTCTCTTTGCCCAAGTCACAGGAGATAAGACAAGAGGGAATGGCCTCAAGTTGTGCCAGGGGGTTTCAGATTAGATATTAAGAAAAATTTTTACACAGAAAGGGTTATTAAGGTATGGAATGGGCTGCCCAGGGAAGCGGTTGAGGCACCATCCCTGGAGGGATTTAAAGGATGGGTTGACACAGTGCTTAGAGACATGATTCAGTGACAGTTTTTCATGAGAGTTAGGTTGGTGGTTGGACTAGATGGTCTAAAAGATCCCTTCCAGCCTAGACAATTCTATGATTCTAAGAAACCCCAGGGAGGGTCTGCCACCTCAGATCTCCCAGAGCTGCTGGGAAGAAGGTGGAAAGCTGCCTTGGAGGAAGCCATTCACCCACAGCCTCAGCTTCTTCCCCTGCTTGCCCTCACGCCACTGAGCCAGCCATTACCTGCAACAGCCAGCCTTTGTCAGGGGCCGGGGGGGAGCACTGCCCATCACCACCACCAATCTCAACGAGTAGATTGAGCCCACCAAAGCCATTCTGCAACTATGGGACAGCAGTGACCAACCCAGCACGGTGTGGGTTCCCCTTCCTGTGAGGTCACTCGGCCCCTGCTGGGTGGCAGCAGGAGCCAGAAGCTGCTCGCTGCAACCTTGGGATTTTTCCTCGGGCTCCAGTGCCCTCTGTTCCAGCATGGACAGAACTGGAACTCCTCTCACCCAGCACCACATCCCAGACAGGGCTATGGGTACCACGAACCCACACCTCCCTGTGCCTCTGTAGTCTGGCATCATTCCATTTGTCACCTCTGCCTTTGTCTCTCCCCATGTTCATCAGGCAGCACCACTCCTGGTGCTCAGCAGGGCAGCCTTATAAAATCAAGCAGGTTTCTGGTTTACACAATACTTGGAAAACCTAATGATTTGCAAGGGAAATGGCTGAGGGAGGTTCACAGCCGCCCTGCCCTGCCCAGCCCAGGGACATCAGCTTGTCCAGGCATCTGGAGCATCTCTGCAGAGAGCTCTGCTTAAGGATCCACTGGGAGCACAAGACATGGCCTCAAGGCTGGCACTGGATTTCAGGCAGCTGCCAGTGCCACACTACACAGCTCCTCCACCCTCAGCACAGGTACACGTGGCTTCTTCACATATTTATACACATACTCAGCCTCTCCTTACCTATTCCCACAAGTTCCAGGAGCAGAGCACCCACTGCCCACCACAAGCTCTTCATCCCATGATGCTGATCTTGGGGAACCTGGAGCCCTGCCAGGTCTCCCGTCCCCTGCAGAGGGGTCCAGCTTCCCCACAACGACCTGAGAGATCCTTCCCCAGCTTTGGGTAGTGGGAGAATTTCATCCACAGGACAGATTGATGCTCCTGTAGCACAGAGCCACTTCTGCAGCTCCTTTGCAGGCTCATACGCCAGACTCCACAAACCGGCCAGACTAAACAAGCCAGTGTGTCTCGGGGAATGGAAGCTGCTAATGTTCACTCAGAAAAGCCTACAGCCGAGCCTCCTGAAGCAACTGCTCCTGCACAAGAAAGGTTTCCTCTCAAAGGAGATGAGCAATAACTTTGCCCCATGGTGGGCATGGTCAGTCACTCACAGGGACGAAGGGAGGATTTTCCAGCACTGGAACCTGCTGTAGGTGACTGGGACTTCATCATTTCTAAAATGATTTTAAGGAAAGATTTTTAACTCTTTTTGGATCAGCTCTCAAAAGCGCACATAACTAAAGCCAGGGGTACCTGCTCTGCCCCTTGCTGTTGCATGTCCACTCAAAGCTGCAACCCCCTGCCTAGCTTCTCCCTATCCTTGGGGGCACCGTAAGCATTTAAGGCTCTAAGTTTCCACTAGAGAATTTTTGTCCATCTCTAAACACCCACCTCTAGTCATGCCTGAAACTACCAAAGCCTTTGCAACACCAAGTGAATAACCCACGTGCTCACACTTACAACCAGCCAGTGTCCTGGATCAGGCACTTCCCTTCCCATGTGATGCACCCTGATGGGAGCTCCTGATGCTCTTATCATAATGGAGGCACCATCACCTACTCTGACCCAGAAAGTCTTCTGAGAAAACCAACCTCAGGTAGACAGCACACGAGCTACGACTTGAGGAATAAGCAAATAGAAACAGTTCAGAATCCAACAGCTATGTCCTGCTGGGTAGTCAGTAGAAAAGTCGTGTCTTTCTCCATATTTCCCCCAGTTTCCTTTTGGCAATCTTTCTTCAGTATTTGCCTCTTCCCTTATACCTGGTAGGTGCCCAGATGCTCAGTCTGTTCTCTCAGAGCTCTAACACTGCCACAACAAATGCTTCTGTGTACATGGAGATATATATATACATATTAAAAACCACACATATACAAATATAAACATGTATATAAATGCTTGTAGCACAGCACTGGATTCTGTCAGGCCAGGCCTCGTATGTTTCCACCTCAGTACAGATGGAGGGATGGCAGCACTTTCCCCCCATGATGGAACTATTTGGAGGACACAGTCAAAAACACCAAGATGCTCCATTCCTGTTATAAAGGGGTTACATAAAACAACAACAGGTCACAACCAGGCACAACTGGGGACACTGCAGCCACCTCCAGACTCTCTCAGGCTGTGGTGTTAGGGGCCAGAGAGTGACCCCTGTACAACACATGCTGAAAACCTGCTTCAGTCATCCAGCATCAGGACACAAGGAGGTGGCATCTCAGGAACACAACTCTGATGATTTATGATGCACTCGGGACTCTCCAAAAGCGTTATTTATTTGCATTACCAAGATATCTTAATTATTCCTCCTCACATTAGAGGAGATACTGAGAGCTTCCATCACTGAGAGAATAATTTTTAATCAGCAAACAGAGCACATGCCACAACCAAACATTTATCACAAGTGAAGTCAGATGGCTGAAGAGTTGGCATTTCAAAGCCTTGCTGCATACAGCTGTGGGTGCCTGAACTGCAGGGGCTGACCCACAAACGACAAAAACCACCTCAATGTAGCAGAGCTGAGCAAGCTTTTCGGTGGGTTGTGCTGCAGCAGAGGCCCAGCAATGCCAGAAAGTGGGGAATGAGAGGAAGAAAACTGCAGCTAACAATTTCACATGGCAAGAAGAGAGGTTAAAAATAATACATAAAACAAAGCAAAGCAGATTTAGGACCAGGAGGCTCATTTTCTTGTCTGAGTTTCGGCAGCAACTGGAGTCCAGTGGTCAGAAGAGGGGCCTTGAAGGTATCTGGCAACTCTTCACAAGCACAAAACCTATTGCCAGCTTCTGGAAAACAAGCACAGCATAAACATCTCTAAAGCATTCCCATTTTTAAAAATTCACTTTAAGGCAAAATTTCAAGAAGTGTTTATAGCCCAGTGGGATTCTCATAAGCACCTTGCCAACAGGCACCCAATTCCTGATAACGTCAGCTCTTGCAGAGTGGTTCTTATCTCCCAGAGGAGCTGAAAGCGCGGTGGGACATGCCTGCTGATCTTGCTGTGTTTCCCAAAGGGGACAGAGACATCAAAGACGCAGTGATAGGCACCATCTACCCTGCACAGGGACCCTGTCTGCTATTTGCAGGCTGGGGCAGTGCAGAAGGTGATGCCCCATCAAACACACAACATAGCAACCCGAGGTGACACCAGCCCCTCAAACAGGGGCTGCTGGTTGTTTCCTTCCCCAGGAGCTCACCACTTCAACTAGAGGGGAGCTCCAAGTCTTTTTTTCCTCTGACTGAGGTACAAGTTTTTTGCAAGACAAAACCTAATGTCATTAAGAAAACCTGTGGGAATCCAAAGGGAGGTCACATGTATTTTAAAATCTTTGATTCAAGCCCATGGTTCGATTATTTCTAGTGAGAAAATATTTCTGTGCCATTGCTTGGTTTCCTGGGATCACAGAAATTGCCCGTGTTCCTAAAATAACAGAGAATTAACCTGAAAAAACCAATAATCCAGTTTTGCCATCCTTGGAAGTAACCTCGCCTCAATCTGCTTGGACCTTTCATGGAGAAAGCAAGCCACAAAACTCAGGGATAATTGGGACTCAGTGTCCAGCTGAGGAAGACCATCCAGCAAGAACAGTCTGTCTTTCATGTCTGAATCTTAGACAATTTAACATCTAAGAAACCCATATGATCATCAGATCAAATGCTTTTTCAGTCAACTAATGCAGGACCTTCAGATCAGATGCACCCAGGATAGGATCCTCTCCCTGGATCAGTTTTCTTCTGCAGGTGCAGCAGCACGATGGTCGCTTCCCCGACCCTGCCAGCAAAAAGGCGAGTCCCCTTGTTCCTGTCGAACGATAGTGTTCGCTATTCAAGTTACTCCTTGGCAAAATACAGATGTACAGCCAGCTTTTTAAATACTGGCATGTCTACAAGTTAAATATAGTAATTAGGGCTCACAAGCGTTCAGGGGAGGGACACTTTTTTTCTGCCAGTGAATGGGGCATTCAGTATCCGCTTGACATTGTCTTCTGGAACATGAAAATGAGAGGATCATCACTTGGGGGAAATAGAAATGTGCATTAATGCTGGAGAGCAGGGTGGTCAGCTCAGCTCCCAGCACTGTTTGCCACTCTGCCTCTCTGTGGGATCATTCACTAGAAAATACAGAGCAGCCCCCCCCAGGTCTAAAGGCCAAACCCACCAGGACCAGGAATCAGTTGATGGCCAGAAGGGCTTGGTGTTCAGTAGACTGAGCTCTTTTTACTTTTGAGCAATAAGGACAGAGTTAAGAGCAACAGAGGATGATGTGGGAGCAGGACTTGTCTCATCGGGCATTTGAGCTGAGCAAGGTTGATGGAACCTCCTGTATGGGCAGTGGCTTCAAGGCAATCCCTGGCAGGATCATCAGTTGGTTTTGTAGCCTGAGCTAAGTGGGAACAAAGGGGAATCGTACATTATTGTGCTCAAGGATCTGCTCTAAGTAGTCCCCTAGCCATCACAGGCAGCAGGGTTGGAAGGACAACAATCCATACCACAGAATTGTAGGGGCTGGAGGGGACCTTTGGCAATCATCTAGCCCAACACCCCTGCTGGTGAGCCCCACTGAATCACCCTTCTGGACAGAACAAGGACACATCCATCAGCCTCTTCCAGGGAGGAAGAGCAGACAACATCACTCAAGCAGGTAGCCATAGCCACATAGGCAGATACTTCTAGCCAAGAAACATGCAGAGAAACAGTACACCTTGTAGAAATGGTGCATCTCAAAAGCAAGGCGAGCCTGGAGGATGTATTAATATAAAACTGGTTCTCTGCTCAGGTACTAACAGCAGCACAGGGCACAAACAGGGGAAAAATTACAAGCAAAAAAAGTCACATGTAGATCAGCAAACCTCAATGCGACTCATTTACACTGTCTGGGAAAACAAAATCTGAAAGGAGCATGACTATTTAGCTCAATTTGAAGTCTCGCCTCCCTGCCAGGATGGAGGAACAGCCCTGCAGGGTAGCTGTGTACAGCTCTGCTCTTCTCTTCAGTTCACTCCAGCGCCATCGGCCTCCCCTGCCAAGTCAGCCCACAGACATGAGGTCCAGCACCACGCTCACGCTGCCAGGCATGGCCTTCATCCATCCATTTCCTGAGCCTTCCAAGCACCTCATTCATTTTATATGCCACTAGGACTAAAATTCAATATTTTAAATCAGAAATCATACCCTTGCTTTAGCCCTAAAACATTCAGTAACACAAGAATTGAGGAACCCCGTTCACTGTTTAGAGTATTTGTTTACTGAAGCCTTTACTGTTCCTATTTCAGACAGTTTAATAAAGGATTAGTTCTTGGGAACGGCTGCATTTTTCACTTCACTGAGAAGTAAACACATCAGGCTCATTTTTGCTTCGCAAGCAGCATAAAAGCCAAAGAGCTTGCTACTTTCCAAGAGGAAAGTATTCCCTCCTCAGCTCACCTTGGAGCCCTATCCCCTCCCTGCACAAAACCGCATCAGGGAGTTTGGGGGTTGCACAGACCAACCCCAAACACCCTTGTAACTCTGAGCAGTGGTTCCCAGAGCTAGAGGACCATCAGGCAGCACCCTCATTTCCTCCCTCATCACATTCTCCTCTCATTACCTTCTGAAGACACAGCTGAAAATCACATTTAATAACACTGCTGGGTTGGCAGTGACCTGTAGGATGCAGCCTGTGCAAGAATGCAATCCAGCAAGTGTTTGGCATCTTTGATCTGGGGGCCTTTCTCCCAGGATGTGAATAAAACAGCTTCTTAATTAAGTCCTGGGTATTGATTTCATTTTCATCCTATTAACTACTTTGCCCTACATGTGTTTGCTACACTCTGTAGGATTCCCCTTACCCCCACCTTGTATATATACAAATGGAAAAGATAAAACAGCTTCATTAGTCCTATCTACTCTTCAGGCACCAGTTTCATTTTGGTGGTTCTTTTTTTTTTCCCCCTCCTTTAAAGTGCTCATAAAAGAGCCTCCTTGACAGCTTCCAAGCCTGCATCTTTCCAGCAGAGAGAAGATGCATGAGCCAACATCAAGAGCTCTGCTTCTTTTGAAAGAGACGGAGGAAGAACTCTGCACAATCCATAAAGAAACCCACCTTCCGGGTAGCCTCACATATCCAGCGTGGGGTAGGCAACGGAGGGCTAGAGGGGTCAGAAAAGCAAAAAAACCACCCCAGATCTAACCCCACAGGTTAAAGATCCTTTCTTTATGATAAAAGAGTAGCAATGGTTTGTCCTTAAACACTGAGCCCCAGCAGAGTCCCAGCAGCACAAGGTCAGGTCACCCTGTGTGGGAGCTGCTTTTCTTGCTAAGAGGAAAACCAAAGCTTTTTTTTTTTTGTTCCCACTTCACTCCAACATAAGCAGATATGGGAGAAATCCCCACCAGTGAGAGAAGGAAGGCAAATACCGGGTTAGAAAGTGAAAATACAGAAAAATAACAAAGAGAAGAGAGACAACGGGAGGAAGAGAGTGAGCAGAAAATGGGCACTTTCCATGCCAGAAAAGAAAGGTGCTGAAAGACCATCTCAGAGTTTCTCTTGCATTCTCTGAGGTCATTTGAGTGGCAATCATGCAGTTTGGGAACTTACACAACCACACGGTCTTCGCCCCACAGAATTCATAACCAAATTAAGACTTCATACAAGAAAGAAAAACAACTGGAGAAGACACATTTAGATTAGGGAATAGGGGAGGCATGTAAACATATGGGGAACAAAAAAAAAAAAAAAAAAAGGCTATTTTCAACTCTTCATTGTCATTTTTTTCCAGGATGTCAACGAAGGGGACTAAAGGAATGAGAGTTGGCTGGGAAGCTCAGGGAAGATGATGCTCCTGTAGAAATTAGAGCTGGCAGGGGCATGGTGCAGATAAAGCCCAGGCAGGCTGATGAGGACATCACTGCGCTCCCCAGCCTCCATGTGTTTGAGCTCCCTTTGATTTTGAACTGAAATCCCAGAGATTTCCAGCACTCACAATCATGAGTAAGTATTTTTGGCCTCTAAATCTGGGAATTGGCCTGAAGTGCAGCTGGGTAAAAAAAGCACCCTGACACTCCTTGGTCTCTTAATACCAAGGGAACCTACTTCAAAGG
The DNA here is from genome assembly GCA_013400375.1 of Thinocorus orbignyianus. Taxonomy (NCBI): domain Eukaryota; kingdom Metazoa; phylum Chordata; class Aves; order Ciconiiformes; family Thinocoridae; genus Thinocorus; species Thinocorus orbignyianus. The sequence continues at coordinate 815,054 of VXBW01005892.1, read as the reverse complement.
TCAACAGAGACTGATCAATCATCTGAAGAGTGAATTTAACTTTGTCTAGCACAAATACCTGCTAGCTTCCAAACGCATGGGTGATGGCCAGAGACTTCTGGTAAAGCTTCACATTTGGATCTGGGTTGTTTTTCCAAAGCAGAATTGAGTTAGATAATTTGCCCAGTTCTAGGCAGTACTTGGATGTTTACACCGATTTAAGAATTAGCTTGAAAACTGTAATATGTGCCAAGTTAAGTGGCAGCAAGGACTGACTGCAGAAGAGGTATCTGGGCTCCATTTCACAGTCCAGATTTTTCTTTCTCTGTTTTGCTTCAAGAAATAAGGCTCAATAACATCAACCCAGCATGTCCTTAGGTCCACCCTCAGCTGGAAGAAGTCATCGTAGACTTCACTGAAGCTGCATTCACTGGTGCTCCGAGAGGATCTCGGTTCTGCAGATCTGTAGACCAGGCAGCACTTATTTCAACTGAATTAGCAAGAAAGGTCTGGAATGGTTAATTGAAATTATTTAGCCATAATGTTTTGCCCTTCTCCTCCTCTCCCTGGCATAATGTTTTCTAAATTGAATTCCTTTAACAGAATCCAATATGCAGCAAAACTGTTGTTCTAGAGAAACGTAACATTTCAGGTCTGGCTGATCACCGCCCCCACAGCCTGGGGAGGCAGCAGCTCCCAGGGACCCCTTTTCTGCCCCCATTCTCTACCTGGCTTCAGCAGGAGCTATGCACCACAGAGCCATCCAGATCCATGGGGCAGCAAGGACACCAGGGTCACCCAGCCAGGGTGGCTGCAAGGAGGGCTCAGCACCAGGAGCTCCCCTTGTGCAGCTATACCTTCCTTCCCAAGCTGGAAGGTCAGGGAAAAGTGTGCTGAACCAAGCCACACATCCCCATCTGACTTTTCCCCCGTGCAGCTTCTGAGGAATTATGGAGACACTGCAAATAACTGGGGAAAAAAACCAAACCAACTGATTTTGCATTGGCCAGTAGACCTTGAGGTCCAGGTGCCATACAAAACAACATGAATCTTTTACCCACAGGGAAGGCTTCTACACACAGAATGAGTGGCAAAGTGTTTTTCCAAGAAACAGAGCTGGGACACCAGCAAGCAGCTCCCAGCCATGGCACAGGGACAGGCACCTTCCAGGCCTGGAGACACACAGCCCTCATACAAAGCCAGATGCATTGCTCTGCCCAAAGAGAACAGAGAAACTGCATGAATGATGCCCCAGAGCACAGGTGGTTGCATCTGGGGAGATGGTTTGCCTGTAACAGCAGGCGCTGGGTCTCCTGGAATGGAGGAGGTGGAGAGTCTTACTGGGAGGTCTGTCCGTCCTGGGAGGTGCCCAGCAGAGCAGATTGGAAGGCTGCTAATTATCCCAGAGACACTCCATTCAGCAGCCAGACGGCTGAGTTTTGAGAGCTCACCCAGCCTGGGGGTGGACCACCAGCCTCCACCAGCAGGTACATTGGGTGGAGAGACCAGGATGTAAAGGTTGCAGGTCACTTGGTTTTCTTTTCCCTTCTCTGCAACGCCTAAGTGAAGTTTGCAATGGTATTTCAGCACAAACCCCCCCCACATTAACTGCAAACATGTATCAACCCAAACAATCAAGTGTGTTTACAGAAGAGCTTTGGTCCTCTTAAAACCCAGTATTATACCAGACTCTCTTCATCTCCCCTAACATCTTCACAAGTTTAGACCCAAATCCCTGGCTTTCTACTCTATTTTATTTGTCCTCCCACAAAAGCAGGAGGGTCTCCTGTGGCAGAGGCCCAGACAGGACCCAGCCCAGCAGCACTCTCATTAGCTGTTAATGACTTGGGGGGAGGTTTTCAAATGCCTGTGGGCAAGTGGGGAGCACAAAGGACCTATCCACTAGGAAGTTCTAGGCTCATTTTACTGATGGGAAACTGAGGCAGAGAGGTATCTTCCAGCCACTGAGAAGGTGCACTGCTGGAAAGGGATGGGTGGGAGGATCCACTTAAAATGGACAAGCCTTTCTGTGGGATGAGTACAGGAGAAGGCAGGGGATTGCTCCTCCAGCACCATATGCAACCAACCCTGGGGTGAAGCAGGCCACATTCGGGTCTCAGAGCTGAGCAATTCAGCGGCACTTGAGGTCAAGAGGAGGATTTGCAGCCAAATGAGATGCTCAGACACAAAAAGTATCAGCACAAAGTTGCTTGAACCGATTTTTGCCTCTCATTTAACAACCAGCAGCTCAGCACTTCCCTGCTCCGGTCCCTGCACACAAACTGGGTGCTGATGCTGAGCATCACCTAATCCATCCACTGAGTCATCAGCTCCTGCTCTCCAGCTCCAGCATCCCCTCAGGTACCCGACTCGACCTGCTGTCCCCACAGGAGCCGTGGCTGCTCCAGGAGATTTGCACCGTGGGCAGAAAAGCAGCTCCCTGCCACAGTGGGAGGGAGAAGGCAGACCATCGTCAGCAAAACAAAATGCTTGCCTGCCACAAAAGTTCCTCAGCTTCTTCCAACTCAAGTCCTGCGTGGAAGGGGTGTTCATGATATAAATTAGGATGTTCTCTCCAACCCTCTTTTACTCATTTTTGCTAATGCTGCAGGCCACGTTTGCTGTTCACAAATTCCCAAGCAATTTATTCCAGCTATTTTCCTCCAACAGCTGCACAACTAGAGAGAAATGCTCTTCCCATCAGAGGCAGAAGAAAAAGATATTTGTCTTATTATGTCTGGGTAGAGCTTATCTGCTGTTCAGAATTATATTTAAAGAGCACAACAAAGAGAAAAGCAAGTGCACTAATTACTATTGCTCAGGTGGAATATTTTCTGTTCACCCTGAGCCCTGCATCAGTGGGGCTTTATACTTTATCTAGCATGAGCAAGGCACACAGAAGGCTTCCGTTGTTTACCATCATCACTATTTCACTATCTCTATATTTTTTGAAAGAATGGAAAAAACCCTCAATGATTTCTTGTGTTGCTCTGCTTTTCAAAGAAAGATTACTGATTTTATATATGTATATACATATTATTCTTTTTTAAGCTCATCACAGACAAATACATCACCATTGAAATCAAACCCCCTCTGAAAATACAGATGGAGGCTCCTTCAGAGAACAGGGGAGCTACCAATAATCAGGTTCTTTACATCCTCAACACAGCAGACTCCAGACACCCACCTTCCCAGACTCTCAAGGAATGAACACAATGCAATAAGCAACCCTCCAAAAGAAACAACTTCCAGCCGAAAAATCCTTATATATTTTCCACCTTACCAACACCACAAATCCTCTTCTTATCACTAGTCCTGCTTGTTCAACTACAAAACATTCCACTAACCACACAACAAAGCCTCAGCACTGGTGTTTTAAATCATCCCCTGGCATGGCGGGGAGCCAGGTGGGATGAGAATTAATTGGCCCTTAAAGAGCATCAGGTGGGAACATTTCCCCCTGGAGAAGGGAAGAACATCCCCAATGTGAAAATGCAGCTGTAGATTCTTTGGTGTCCCCACACCTCCCTGTCCCTCCCCAGCCACCTCTGTAAAATTAACAGTCCAAAAAGCTCTGCCTGGGCTTTTTATGCCTTTTATTCCTTTCATGCCTTTTACAAACCCACCCTCGGTGGTTCACTGGGTGCGCAGGATCCATACGTGTCCAACGCTTTCCATTCCCGCAGCAGCATTAGAGACTTCTGCGGCCAGAAAAGTTGGCAAATGGATCCCTCTTAAAATAGCCAGCCCTTTTCCTAATGTAATCTCTTGTCATTCTTGTTAGAGAGCAGAGCTCCAAGCATTTAAACAAAGTCTTGGCTTACTGTGCCAGTGCCCTGCTCCTACCAGGTCAGCTGGGGAGGTTTGCTGTGATGATGAATTTAATCTCAGCTGAACATCAGTCTGTGGTGGCTTCATGGGAGCATTGGCAGCCCTGGGGTTCATAAAACCCTCCCCAGTCCTAGGACTTTCATCTTAGGGACCTGCAGACCCTTCAGACCTTCAAGAGAAAGGATGAGGAGGAGCTGCTTAACAAGCCCCATCTGTCTTGGCCACCTATGCTAGTGCTGAGCATGTGCTGATCAGGGTGTAATGTGGCTGAGACCCTCTCACTGCCTGGGTCTCCTTCCTTCTACTTTCCCACACACCCCATAAGGGCTGGGAGGCAATTTATTCATTATAACCGGCCCAGAGAAGCTGTGGCTGCCCCATCCCTGGAGGGGTTCAAGGCCAGGTTGGAGGGGGCTTGGAACAACCTGGTCTGGTGGGAGGTGTCCCTGCCTGGGGCAGGGGGTGGCACTGGGTGGGCTTTAAGGTCCCTTCCAACCCAAGCTGTCCTATGCTTCTATGAAATACAATACATACTGCTGCCACCTCCCACCTCACACAGACACCTCCAGCAGGTCCTCGTCCCACCGTGCCTCCCACCCAGCAACGCAGGAGCCTGGGCAGTTGCTCAGTGCAGTCTGGTGGTGCTGAGTCCTCCTTAATGATGCTTAAACAGAAATTAAAAGGCTGGGTCCAGCAGGAAAACTCACTGCAAGGCTGACATTGTTCAACCTCTCCTTCCCAATTAAACCAGCAGCATCGCACCCCCTCTTGTAGGCAGTGTTAAGTAATACTTGCTTTTTCTGGGTACAATTTACCTTAGTGCTAGTGCCTGGGGAAGGGATAGGGGGCCTTGAGCTCAACCTTTCGCTGACACCACCACCTCTCCCCTCGCCTCCTTCATTGCTCCCATCCTGTCTGCAGGCTTTAGATTCAAATCTCAGCCCAACCAAGGCTCTCACAAGCAGCAGCTGGGATATCACACTTTTGCTTGCCTACAGCAGTAGCTCCCGTGGCTTTTCATCCTGCCCCGTAGCACTGGAAAGGAAATTAAAAGGGCGATAAGGGAGCTCCTTCGGCAGACAGAGGAGTATTTGGTCCTATCAGTGAGATAAACTAATATTTCTTCCAGCCCTGGCAAAGGTTTAGCAATGAGACGTGGGGTGAAATGGCACATTTATAGAGCTGTTATAAGTCTTACCTGCTGCTCCCTGGCTGCAGGATAACCATCACCCTCACTCACATTTCCTCCAAGGGAGGTCAGTGCTGCGGGGTGAAGGGAGAGAGGGAGACTATAGAGAGGAGAAGCCGGGTCAACTCTTCTTTTTTCAGGGTCATTTTATGGCTTTGCTTGGGCCAGTTCAGCTGCGAGGCGATGGCTGCTGCCTTTGGGTGGCTTTCTAACACCCCCTGTGCCCAGCACACCACAGACAGATGAGCCAGCAGGAGCTCAGCAGCTCCAAACCCCCTCAGTGCCTGAGGGTTTTCACGGGGAAATCCCATGAGGCTGGATTTGATCGATCCATATATTGTCCCCTGGCCCTGGAGCAGGTGAGCAGCCCCATACAATGCTCCCCTATAGATATAGAGGGGCTGATGCCCACCAGGAGGGGATTACAGGACAGAGTTCAGCTCCCCACCCCAACAATAACCCCGAATTTCCTAACCCCATTCGTGTAATGAATTTGCACATCTCTCCCCAGTGCACCCTGAGCTGTGGGTACAGTGCAGCACCCCAAAAAGGGCTGTCACACCCTGTCCCCCAGAGCCGGCGCTGGGCACAGGACCCAGCTTGGTGCAGACCCACCTTGGGCTAGGGGTCCCCGACCTTCACTGGGACAATCCAGTGGGAAGAAGAAGGGGAGCAGGGGTGTCCCATGTGTGGAAAGAGAGCGGCATCTCCTCCAGCTCTGTAAAAATCGTCTTTTTTTGCCCCATTACCCTCCTCCCAGGTGTGTGGGTGAGGATGGGATGCTGAGGGATGCACAAGATGCCCCACCTGAGCCCAGCACCCAAATCCAGCATCCAGCTCCTGCTCCCCAGAAGGGCTGCGTGACTGTGAGGACATCAGAGAACACAGCAACCTGAGTGGCAAAATCCCCAGGAAAAGGCAAATAAATGACTGAAGGATTCTTTGGGCCACAGGAGGCTCCTGGCCCTGCGAGGCATCATGTCGTGCTTGGAGGAGGCTGAAAAGGAGAAGAAACCCTCCTGTGCTGTCGGCTGCCACAAGTAAAGCAACTGCCGGCTGCTGGAGAGAAAAGCCCGGAGCAGATGCTCTCACTGCATTGAAAGAAAAGATAATTCTCTCTCAAAACAGGGAAAATCAGAGTTACAGAAACCTCCTCAGGCAGCCCAGGTGTGCATAGCGAAGGCTCGGCACCAGCAATTCCTGAGGAGGCATCAGTTAGGGACGAAGCAGCTTCACTTCAGGGCAAAATATTAACATTAAAATTGTTGCATCCTTTGAAATAAAGCATCTCAACAAGCTGCTGTCCCCAGTGGAATGGTGTTGGCAGGGTGACCAAGGAGGTTTCACCCACATACTCCAACCCCAGAGTGGGAATTCAAAGAATCATAGAATCGTTTGAGTGAGAAGGGACCTTAAAGACCACCCAGTCCCGCCCCGTGCCCTGGGCAGGGACACCTCCCACCACACCAGGTTGCATAAAGCTCCTTCCAGCCTGGCCTTGAACCCCTCCAGGGATGGGGCAGCCACAGCTTCTCTGGGCAACCTGGGCCAGGGTCTCACCACCCTCAGATTGAAAATTTCTGTTAAAACAGCCAGCCCTTCCCTGGCTCGTCCTCACCTGTAAAATGTGGTGGGGCATTAAATACATGTATTTAATTTGCAGTTATTTGCACAGAAAAGCAGAGGCTGGGGGTTACCTGTGACTCTGTGCCATCCAAGGATGTTCAACCTCTGCCCGTCTCCCCTGGGTGCAAATCCCCTCTGCTCCCAGAATCAGCATCCCACGACCCCACATACCACTGGAACTGTGGGTGTTTCCCACCCGCAATCCCAGGAAAATAACAAATTCCAGGGAAGTTCCGTTCAGAGATTACATTTCTCTGGCGTTTTTTCCACTGCTCACCTTCAATTGAAGCATATTCTTTTCATTATAATGTTTAATTTCACCATTTATTATTCTAATTAGCTTTAGCCCATAGTTAAATGGTCTCAACGTGTGAGGGCATGAGGGTGAATTCAAGGGTCCTGCTTGCTTTTCCCGACAGTACGGGCTGTTCCTGACTGCACATTCCAGGGGCAAAATCCATTTCTCATCCAACAGAACCAACTTACAGTGTTTTATTGACCTCAGGCTGGCAGACATGGATGGTTTGGGGGATCTCACCACCTCCACCAGCAACAAAACTGTCCAGAGGGAGGAGGACGACGGCAAGTTTTCCGGTATCTGAAGGGGACCTACGGGAAAGCTGGGGAGGGACTTCTTAGAGGGACACAGAACAGTAGGATGAGGGGTAATGGCTTCAGGCTGAAAGAGGGGAGATTGAGCTGAGATCTGGGGGAGAACTTCTTTGCTGTGAGAGTGGTGAGACCCTGGCTCAGGTTGCCCAGAGAAGCTGTGGCTGCCCCATCCCTGGAGGGGTTCAAGGCCAGGCTGGATGGGGCTTGGAGCAACCTCATCTGGTGGGAGGTGTCCCTGCCCAGGGCAGAGGGTTGGAACTGCATGGTCTTTAAAGTCCCTTCTCACCCAAACCATTCTATGATCCTAAGCCCTGAGCTTAGCTTGGACTGAGATGGAACAGGGTGAGCCTGAAGCCAGTGGGGACATCCCCAGAATGGTGCCAGTGGGACAGGGATGGGAACAGCGACAGGGATGAGGATGGCCAACCCATGAGGCTCTCCAGCCATGTGGCTGCAGAGCTGGGAGCCAGAACAGCTCTGCCCTGAAGGGACCCACAGATGAGGATGATGAATGCTCTACAGGCGATGAAGGCTCCTGGCAGGTGGGTGAGCGTGTGTGGCCATAGGCCAAAGCCCTCCCCGCTCTCCCCCTCCCAACCTCAGCTGGCATCAGGCCGGGCTTTTCCTACCCTTTATGAATATTTTTATGAGCTATCGACTGGCAGTGACTCAGAGCAGGGCTTATTTGCCATGCTGCCACGGGTTAAGGCAGAGGGCACGTGGTGGTGCTGGAGCTTCATCACACAGCAGCCCCCAGCTGGGACCTGGCACCCAGGGAGAATTTAAGAATCAAGCCCAAATTCCTAAGAGGAAAACGACGCCAGGCTTCTTTTTCCTTGCTTGGATGTACGAAGAGGTTTGGTTGTTTTTTTTTTCCTTTCTTCATTTTCCCTTCAAGCCCAAGGATGAGAAACTCACCCCTGGCCGGGGGTCTCGTTGCCCACCCCCTCATCCCCAGCCCCACACGCTGCCATCCCCACAGCCAGAGAAAAAAAGCCAAACTCCTTTTAAAGCACTTTTGTGGTTTTTTTTTCTTTTTTTTTTTTATTGATTTCATTGAAAACAGAACAAGAAAATGATCAGAGCCAAAAGACTGCTCCTTTAAAACTGTCAAAAACATTAACAGAAAAAAAAAATAATAATAATAAACATGAGGGCATTATGAATGTTCTAGAAGAGATGAACAACAACAAAAAAAAAACTGTTACTGCACTAATTACAGTATTTAAAGATATATGCAAAAAAAAAAATTAAGATAATGACCTGCCCGGCCACCACACAAAAGGTGATGGCAAATTTATTCACACTACAATACTAACAATTTAAAAAAAGTTTTGTTTTTTAATTTTCCTGCATTTTTATACTAAAATCACTTTGTTCTTTTTATACAATTGATAGTTTATATTCACGTGGTGAGCAAAAATCACACCAGAATCAGCACCGTTTTGTTTTGTGGTTTCTTTTTGTTGTCGTTTTCTTTTTGTTTGGTTTTTTTTTCTTTCTTTTTTTTTCTTTCTTTTTTTGTGTTTTTTTTTTTTCCTTTTTCTTTTTAATGCTAGTCCCCAATGTTTCAGTAATGGTAAAAAATAAATCAGTTTATCGAAACCTCATAGTGTGTGGCTTAAAAATTAACCGAAGGTGCCCAGCGTTGAGGAGAAGCAATGGGAACAGACGAGCTGGTGGCATCTGGGATCTTCTTGCCGTGACATGTCCTGTCTGCTGTTGACCTCAGCCAGCGGACGTGAGTCGAGGTTCTCTATAATATATATATTTCTCATTTGTTTTATTTCAAAAAAAAAAAAAACCCAAGAAAAAAACCCAAACCCAACTGATTTTTGTAAGAAGTTAGTGTCTTGTACAATCCCCTTCAACCTTCCCTCTCTAGAGCCAGGGGGGAGGGAAATCCTTCTGTGGATGAACCGAACACTGAGACAGAGACGGGGCCATGTGGCGCGGACAAGAGCTGGATCCCATTGGAGAAAGCCCAGGAGGGAGCAGAGGGTTGAGGGGGGAAAAGCATCTCTGGTCAGCTCGGGAAGGAGCCGGGGATCACAGGGGTTTAAGGACCGTGGGTTTCGTCTCAGAGGAAGAAGAAAAAAAACAACAAGCCAGTGGATTTGGTAACAAGGAGGGTATTTGTTAAAAACACCCCTCCAGCTCCTGGAGAAAGACCCCAACGCAGCATCCTGCGAGATGTGGGAGAAATCCATGATTTAAAAAGAAAAAAACAATCAAACAAACAAACAAAAAACCAACCAACACCACTAAACACAACCGAAAACCAACCAAACCAACCAGCAGAACCTGCCCCGGGGCTGTGCCAAGCAAACCCAAATGCCAGCACCTCCCTCCCCCTCCCTGCTCCCCCCACCCTCAGCTTTTAGAAAGAAAGTCCCATCAAGTATTCAAAGTTTATTACAAGTGAACTGGAGATGACTTGGCATGAGCTATCCATTCAATTAACAACAGGCAGAGGACGGCGGCTCTCCCTGGGCTCTGACAACACTCAGCACATTAAGAGACGGAGGCCAGGACAGCTCGCGTGAAAAAATAATAATAATAATCATAAAAAAACCTCAACAGCCACCCCCTCCACACGCAACTGGGAAAAACCAGCAGCTTTCCAGGCCCGGGGAGGGGAGAACAACATCACGGAGGCGGGATTCGCTTTTACTTATTCCTCAAGTAACAGTCGGTGGCACAGCCCTAAGTGACACAAACCCCTGGCTTTCCTTGAGCGGGTTGTTTGTTTTTTTTTTTTTTTTTTTTTTTTTTTTTTTTTTTTT
>VXBW01005892.1:765181-803171 GCA_013400375.1 Thinocorus orbignyianus | reverse complement strand
CCCCTCCCCCCTTCCCTGTCCATCTGCGCTCCATCCTTCCCTCAATTCTTCCCCATCGATCCTTCCCTCCCATCCATCTCTCCATCCACTCCTGTCCATTCTTCCCTTCCATCAACCCCCATCCACCATTCCCTGTCCCTCTGTACTTCATCCTTTCTTCCAACCTTCCCTGCCCATCTGTTCTCCATCCTTTCTTCCAACCTTCCCTGAATCCTTTCCCATCCATCCTTCCCCATCCCTCTGTGCTCCATCCATCCTTCCCTTCATTCTTCCCCATCCATCCTTCCCTCCCATCCATCTCTCCATCCTTCTCTCCACCCTTTCCCATCCATCCTTCCCTGTCCCTCTGTGCTCCATCCCTCCCTCCATTCTTCCCCATCCATCCTTCGCTCCCATCCATCTCTCCATCCTTCCCCCTGCCAGATGGTGGCAGCCCCAGGGACAGCACTCACCCAATTTCTTCTCCAGCTTCTATCCGCCGGGTGCTGAAGAAGGCGATCCTGGGGAAGCGGAGGTCCTGATGCGACATGAAGACTCGCACCGGGATGAGGTTTGGCTCACAGAGGTGGTTTATAAAGCGGCTGATGTTGCCATAGAAACGGGCATCTATGCAGTACACCTCTCCATCCTAGAGGAGAAATGTGGCATCTTTCATTAGCTGAGGTTGGGTTTAGTATTTATTACTGCTACATGTTTGAAAAAAAAAAAAACAAAAAACAACAAACCAATAACCCAAAAGAAATGACCAAACTCTTGGTCATTCCACTAAAATTCTGGAGAGCTTCAAGAACCACCACCATCCTGGCAGGACACCTAGTGTGTGTTTAAAAGGACTGAACACACACACTTTTACATTCAACAGTGCTCTGAAATATACTTTTCTGCACATCACTCTGCCCCCACAAGCCCAAAGACCTTTTAAGATGCTCCTGACACTGGCTGGGACATCAGCTCTCCCCAGCCCAGCTTCACTAAAGCACCAGTTTGGTGAAAAACAAAAGATGTCTGGTGCAGAGAAACACCTCATGGGAAAAAGCCACTGGATGAGGGGAGGAAGCAACTGTTCTGTCCTCTAATTGAACATGACAACAAGGAAACACAAAGCCGGTGCCTCGAGAAAACACAGGTTTCTGCAGATAAAAGTAAAAAGTGAGAACACAGAAATTCCCTTCCCAGAGAACAACAATACTTTGTTTTCCTTGAAGAGAACCCCCAAAGGGCTATTTTTTTTATTATTCCAGCAGGGAATGACTGTGCAAAGCAGAGACTTTAATTACAGAAGCTAATTTCAGCTGCAAAGAGGCCAAAAGCAAAAGGATCCATTAGCGGTGCTCAAACTCCCTCTTGGGCAAGCACCTCGCCATCGTTAATGGACCAGCCGTGCCAGATCACACCACCCGCCCGCTGCAGGAGCCCAGGGAAGATGTCCCAGCGACTGGGGGAGGTGTCACCCCACATGGTCCCATATCACACACGGTGTTACCAGCTCTAATTTTAATGATGAGTAATTCCCATCACCCCCTCTTCACTTCTATCCATGGAAATGGTGAGGATGTGGCTGGTGCGGACAACACTACCCACTACTGCACCTAGTGAGCACCTGGAGAGATCGGAGCTCTCCACCATGCAAGTCAAGATGTGTTTCTTGATGAAAGGAACCTGCTGCCTTGATCAACTCAGGCAGAGTCACAGAAACACAGAATGATATGGGCTTGGAAGGGACCTCTGGAGATCATCTAGTCCTGGTGACAGAGCAGGGTCACCCAGGGCAGGTTACATGTCCAGGTGGATTTGGAATGTCTCCAGAGAAGGAGACTCCACCACCTCTCTGGGCAGTCTCCTCCAGGGCTCTGCCACCCTCCTCATGCTTAGATGAAACTTCTTATGTACAAGTTTGTGCCCATTCCCTCTTGTCCTGTCACTGGGCACCACTGAAAACAGACTGGCCCCATTCTCCTGACACCCACCCTTGAAGTATTTCTAGGTCTTGATCAGATCCCCCCTCAGCCTTCTCCAGACTGAACGGCCCCAAGTCCCTCAGCCTTTCCTCATGGGACAGGTGTTCTAGTCCCCTCACCATCTCTGTAGCCCTCCGCTGTCCCCTCTCCAGCAGTTCCCTGTCCTTCTGAAACTGGTGAGCCCAGAACTGGGTCCTCACTGTGAAGATGCTGAGGAGGACAAGTCCCAAAGCAAACTGCTTCCCACCTTGCTATGAGGAGCAAAATGGGGCCAAGTGCGTGAGAAAGGACTGCAGAGGATGGCCCTGCACATGGGAAAGGAGCGGCTGAAAAAAGCAACCGCAGCAGCAGAAATAGCACATCTTTTTCCCCCATGCTCCCAGTAGAGAGACAAGAAAACCACCCCCTGAAGCAGTGGAAGCTCAGAGACCATCTCTTGTGTTGTCTCTTCCCCCTGGAAACCCCACGGTAGCAGGAATTTCTGGCTGTGTGGTGCTTGCCTGCTTTCAGGCACGGAATGGGATGGTACCACAGGACCTGGCACACTGAAGGATTCACCATGCATGTGGCCTTGAGTGACAACTCAAGGCATGGTGAGATCAGAAATTACACCACTGCCTCTCACTCCAGCACCAGCCCATCCAGGCCACTCCTTCAAGACACACCAGGACCCCAAGGTTGCCTTTCCCAAGATTGGGGTTCACACCATCACTCAGAAGGCCACAGGACCTGGTTGGCTCCTCCACCTACCCCATGGGCTTCTTCTAACAATCACTCCATGACTTGGTGCCTGGTTTTCTACAGAAGCAGCGCTTTGAACAGGCCATAGAAAAAGATGAGGTGCTTGCACCCATACTTAGGTCTCTGTCCTTGTTTCACTGATGGCTCAAGCTTGAGGTTGTCCCTCAAGGCAGCCAGGCAAGGGCCAACCTAAAGGCAAGACAAGGCCCAGGTGAGCTCTCACCCATAAAAGCCCAAACCAGACACAAGTCTCTACTACTTTCCAACTCCTTAATTACAGTTTGACCCTTCCTGTTTTCAGACTGACTACAAGAATCATTACTTATCTTTTTTTTTTTTCAGTTGCTGGATGTGTGTTGCTTTAAAGAAAAAAAAAGGCAAAAAAAAAATAAAGCAAAGCTTCTTTGTCACCAGCTGATGACATAAACAAGACAGAGACTGTTTTACAGCCTTTCTTGGAAGCCACCCTGCTTCTCCGAGTCCCCAGCTCACCTTTCTCCTCTTTTTCTTTCCCAAGGAAAGTCTGAAGTGATGGCCTTGCTTAAAAGCTTTAGATCGCACTTTTCAAAGCACGATTTCTGCTCTGAGACAGCCTCCCCAGAGCAGCGCAGGAGAACTGCCAGCAGAACAAGCCTCAAGTCCCTGGCAGAGTATCTGACGGATCCCTTTAGAAGTGAACAGGGCTTTGGTTTGGGTTCCCCCCTCTTCCCCCCCAGTTTTCCAGCTCAACCTTTTATGAAGAACTCACAGAGCTGCCAATCAAGACAGCTGCAGGCTTGCAGATACACACTTGAGCATCAGAAACTGAACAACTGAACTCAAGATGCCCAAACTGTTTTGACAGAAGAACTTCTTGCATCGAAACCAGTGTGGGCAGCACCTACCGTGGTGACCCAGCGCTGCTGGGATCCATTTTCAGTTTAACAAGCCCTAAGCCTTACCTCAACCACTCTATATTTTAATTAAAAATGCAGCCCTTCTCTTTGCAGGCTTTTGGATCACGCTGTACACCAAGATGGAGACAAGTATTGTCTCTGCTGGTCTGGAGAAGCCAGACCTTGGGTCTGTCTCATTAGACACCTTCAGATACTCTACCTTGTTGTCAAGGTCGAAGAGGTAGGAGTCCTCTTCACGGACGTCTGCCTCAGAGTCAGATATCAGCTCACCAACATACCTGGAGACAAAGAGGAAAGGCAGGAATAAGACGCTGGTGCAACCACAAGCTTGGGGTCAAACACCTCTTCCTGAGAAGAGGGAAAGGAAGAGACACAGCCCAGGTCCAGACAGCGACCCACAGCCTCAGCAGCACAGGTCACCTCAGAGCCACCTGGACAAGCTCAGCTTTGCCAACCTACAGCAAGCAGCTAAAATCTGGCTCCAATCTCCATCTTTTCAGGGCAACATTTTTAATATTAAAAATGAGAGTCTTACTTCCAACAAAATTTACTTCTCCCGAGGACTACATTTCCGTTTGCAAATCTCTTTGTTGGCCAACATCAACGCATTAATCCAATCCTCCTTATGTTCATGGTGCAGACTCAGCCCCATCCTGGCTCTCCTGCACTCCACTGCAACACTTCTGCTCTTCACAGCCCAAAGCAAAGTGTTTGTTTCTGTCCATCCTGTACTTTCCAGAGTACTCTGACCAATTATGCATGCTACATACCTTAAGAAACTTTGTTTTAGAAGTCCTAGGTCTAACCTAAGTTGCCCAGCTCCCTGGAAGGATCTAAGTTTCTTTCTCAATCCCTTTCAAACCAGAATAAATCAGAGCTGTGATGTGAATTGTCATGGTTGGAAAGGACCTCTGAGATGAGTCCAACCGTACACAAAAACACAACCTACACCCTACATCTCAGCTGCTAGAGCATGTCATGAAGTGCCACATCTTCACATTTATTAAACACCTCCAGAGATGGTGACTCCACCACCTCCCTGAGCAGGCCCTTCCAGTGCCTGACCACTCCCTCAGTGAAGTCATTCTTCCTCATATCTAATCTCAACCTCCCCTGCTGCAGCTTCAGACCATTTCCTCTGGTCCTGTCATTAGTCCCTTGGGAGAAAAGGCCAACATCCACCACTCTACAACCTCCTTTCAGGTAGCTGTTGAGGGCAAGGAGATTTTCCCTCAGCCTCCTCTTCTGCAAACTAAACTTGGCCAGGAACGCTTACTCGAAGCAGGATACAGGAGAGGAGAAGTACCGAGCCAGAGGGAGGACACGAGAGAGAAGCAACAGCGTGGTAGATGCTGGTATTTAAATCTTCCCAGTGTTTAATGCGATGCTAATTAATTGTAAGCAAAGGATTCACAATATGAATAATTATTCTTCGCAGCATCAGCGGAGACTTCCATGATCATTCCTCTGCAGCTCACAAGGCATTTTTTAAGCACTAACCAACCATAGCCCTTTCCCTCTGTGCCTCAGGGCAGCCTTTAACTCCAGGGCTGAGGAAGAGGAAGAGGAGAGCCATGAAACATTAACCTGAAGAGGACCCAGGTGCTCCGCGATGGTTTGGCTGCAGTTCCCAAATCTGCGGGACCCGGCCAAGCTGCTCTGCCAAAGCAAGAGGCTGCTGCCACGTGGGATCCTCCTCCTGTTTGCCCTCATCCCACCCTGGTATTTACTAAGCTCTCCCAGAAGGCTGCGGCATTACTGGAAATCACAGCCCCATTGGTGAAATCACAGCCCCGTTGGTGATCTGGAGTGATAGGAAGGCGATGGCCAGAGGGAGAGGGAGAAAAATGGCTGTAGCCGGGCAGAGTCGCCAGCAGCAGCTGAGAAAAGCTGAATAATGATGCACGAAGAGAAGCTCTGCTCAGGGACAGCGCTTCACATTTACAACCTAGTGAAACAAAACCCCACATCTAATTAAAATCAGTTGTTTTGATCTTTCTTTAAAAACTATTCCTGTAACTCGTTTCCTTTCCAGGGCTGTTTACCGATACAAGCAGGTCCCTCCTTGCCCAAGACCAGAGTTAGGGAAGGATGTGCAAGAGGTACATGTTCCTGCCCAAAAAAAGACCAGGAGCAGCAGACTGTGGCTGGAGGGGCTCAAGGCCAGGTTGGAGGGGGCTTAGAGCAACCTGATGTGGTGGGAGGTGGGGCAGGGGATTGGAACTGGATGGGCCTCAAGGTCCCTTCCAACCCAAACTACCCAATGATTTTATAACTCCCCAAGTCAAGCCAGTATATTTCTTCTCAGCAAGATGTTCAGAATGCTGATGGAAACATCTCAGAGCTTTACAACGCCACTCACCACTGCAAGATCAGAGTGCACTCCATGCAAAATTCAAGAGCAACAAGTGTCCCTAGCACAGGCTCCATTACCTTCCACATTGTGGGGGAAATGGCACGTCTAGGGCTTCTCTGGCTCAAGGTGTGGCTGATATACCTACCAGGATGCAGATGGTAGCTTATTACAGCATCGCTGCTTTATACAGAAATGAAATATTTTGGAAGCCTGCACAGGAACTTGTCCAATCTGCTCTAGGAGGACCTGCTTTGGCAGTGGGTTGGACTAGATGATCTCCAGAGGTCCCTTCCAACCCTGTAATCATTGAAGCCATGTAATGGTCGTGCACCGAAAGGAAGAGAGCAGATCCTCACAAACCTCTGGCTTCCACGTCCCACTAATCCAAATCCTCTCCAATAACAGCTCTTGACCAGCTGTACCATATCCAGAATGAGCAGTTACGCTGTCTAACAACCAAGCCCGAACAGAGCAGATCCAAAACAACCCACAGCAACAGGGTGAGCAACAGCAACATCTGAGCAGGGACAAATTCAGAGGCTGGGGAGAAACCCGCATATGAGCACGGTCCTAAGCATCTGCCAGGGAAGTGCCTAAAATCTCTGTGGGAGTCCAGCAGGGCAGGGAGGATGAAGACAGGCTGAGGGAGCTGGGGGAGGATCAGCCTGGAGAACAGAAGGCTCCAGGAAGACATAGCAACCTTCCAGTATCCGAAGGGAGCTCCAGGAGAGCTGGAGAGGGACTCTCTGTCAGAGAGTGGAGTGATAGGACGAGGGGTAATGGTTTTGAATTGGACGAGGGAAGAATTAGACTAGATAGTAGAAAGAAATTCTTTTCTGTGAGGGTGGTGAGACCTTGACCCAGGCTGCCCAGAGACATTGTGGATATCCCATCCCTAGAAGGGTTCAAGGCCAGGTTGGACGGAACTTTGAGCGACTTGTTCTGGTGGGAGGTGTCCCTGCCCAGGGCAGGGGGGTTGGAGTCCTTTCCAACTCTACCCATTCTATGATTCTGTAACTGCTGCATCTCCCCTGGAAGCTGAAGGTACCAGAGGCAATTAGTAGGAGGCTCTGGAGCTGCTGAAGGGTCTGAAGAGCCCTGGAGTTGACAGGGGGAGGGCTGGTCGGCCACTGCGTTGGTGGAGCCGTGCTCCCTGCTGCCAAGCTGCTCTGACACTACTCAACGCTCCCTACAGAAGCTTCCATGGGCTGCCAGAAGGACAGCCTACAAGGGAAATGGGAAGGGAAACCATTTTCAGAGTGATTACAGAGAAAAGATGAAAGGTACCTGAAGTAGGGAGCAGGCTGGAAAGCAGGATGTGTGTAAGAAAGGCATCTACACACACAAACAGTCAGGACCAGCAGAGTTTTGCAAAATAAAAGTGTTGCGAGAACTATTCCAGATTTGCCCCCTACCTGGGCATATGTGAAAAATTATGGAGTAAAAGCCATCCTTACAAATCATCACCCTTCCCAAACAGAGTAACAACCCCCGTACAAAGCAACTCCCCGCTCAGGGCTCTACTCCAAAATGCTCTTCCCCAGAAGATGCTGTGTGTAAGCAGCCCCTCAGCACTGCCCCCACAGGGGCTTCTCTGCCAGAGAGGAGGGAAAGAAGAACCTGAAGTCTATAGGGTTGCACATAAAGACTCCCAGAAAGGCCACCAGTGGAGCTGGCTTGTGGAGGAGAGAAGCACTGGAGTCGGCGAGTTGAGTAAATAACGTGTGTGTGTGTGAGTGTGATGGGGGCAAGGAGGATCCTGCACGGGCAAGACAGAAATTAGCTCAGTGTTTTAGCAGGCAGCTCATTTAGGTAACGAAGGAGATAGCACCTACCACGGAAACAGCATCAACAGCTACTGGCGAGGGTGGAGAGAAGAGCTAAGCCTGGTTGTGGCATCTGCACCCCATCAGCAAAACCATCACACAGAGGGTAATTACACCATCACACAGGGCTGCCCCGTTTCCTTGGGCTCCTGATTTATCACTGCTCCTTCATCTCAAACACTAACATTCCAGTAGGATTTGGTAAAATCTGTGTCTTTTTGGTTCGGGAGCCATTTGCTCGCAGGCTCTAGCTCATCTCTGGGCCCTGAACCAGAACACAGGGACCTCCAGTACTTACCAGGAAGCTCCCCATGAAGACAGACCTGAGACACCCCCCACAAACAGCAATTTTAACCTTTACCTCCAAAAAAGCATTTTACCATCTGGCACCTCCTAACACGGAAGAAATACTTGGCCGATTCACTGCAGATTTCTCTTTTCCTTCATTTTATTTTTTTAAATTCTGCAATATTCTTCCTCAATTCCCCACCCCAACTCCGTGAAGCATCAATAACAAGTTCTAAAGCATCTGAGCAACTACCTCCATGAAGGGCATGAGTCCAGCCTTACTTAAAATGTCTTAACTCACTGTAGTATTGCAATGAACACTTTCCAAAATATTTAATAAAGTACATATACCACTTTAAAGCCTAAAAACCGTGGGGTTCAACAGCAGGGTTTTTTTCATTTGACATAAATCTGAACATTTTTGTTCTTAAGTACTCTATTGAATCAGGGCCGAAACATGTGCTCAGCGCCAAGCGCTTTACTGTTTTGCTGAATCAGACTAAAGCCAGAGCGGTGACACTGGAAAACCTCTTGAGAAGTCAGTATTGAAACAGAAAATGATCTAAGAAAGTTGTTTCAAATTGCCTTGGCCTTAAATGTCCCATATCCAGACTGAACACGTGAGCTAAGCACATTTGCAGCACAACTGAAATCCGTTTTCTCCCCCACTGCTCGCGTTTCAGAGAGGCGAGACCTGAGCAGAGATCCCAGCAAGACAGAGAGGGATGGAGAAAGCTCCACGCTCTGAGGAAAAGGAAAAACAGAGCAGGAAACAGAGTCAGGAAAGCTCTGACTGAGGGCAAGCAGCTCTGCTCGATGCAACCGGATTTGCCTGAAAACCTCTGCTTGAACAGGAGCAAACCATCCTGGCCCCCGGGAAGCAGCGCTTTTGCGGGAGCTAATGAAAACCCAGGAACTTACTCGCACACAAAGGTTCCCAGTGGAATGTCTTGCATTGTTCGCACACCCCAGCCCATCTTTTGTGTCCGATAAAGCTGCAATCGAGTCCTGGAAAAGAGGAAAGTAAGCCACCTTAACTGCAGCACTCTGCAAAGAGGCAATGCGCTGTCACAGAGAGACGAGCAAAAAAACCCAGCAACTTCCATCAGCACAAACCCAAAGATGATTTCTATACTCAACCCCCCCAGTTCTGACGCTGGCACCACTATGGGTACACTCCACTCCACCACTGCTTTGAGCCTGTGGCCAGATGCTGGGATGGGAACTGCTGGGAACAAGGGATGGGCGCCCACCAACCCCTTCTCCCTGCCCAGCTGCACCTCGCAAGGTCAAACACCTGGGGACGGGGGAGGAGATGGGACTGGATGCTCTGTGTGGTTACACTCTTGATTTACACAAGGGTAGAGGGGAAATTTTGAACAGATATAAGGAAGACATTTCCCCCTCTGAGGGTGGTGAAACACTGGAACCAGTTGCCCAGAGAACCCCTTGCAGTGCTGCGTCCAAGCTCTGGCACCACCAACATCAGAAGGACATGGACCTGTTGGAGTTGGGCCAGAGGAGGCCACGGAGATGCTGGGAGGGCTGGAGCCCCTCCGCTGGGAGGACAGGCTGAGAGAGCTAGGGGGTTCAGACTGGAGAAGGGAAGGCTCCAGGGAGACCTTAGAGCCCCTTCCAGGCCCCAAAGGGGCTCCAGAAAAGCTGGGGAGGGACTCTTGATCAGGGAGGGGAGCCACAGGATAATGAGGAATGGTTTTAAAATAGAAGAGAGGAGATTTAGATTAGATATTAGAAGAAATTATTTAGGGTGGTGAGACCCTGGCTCGGGTTGCCCAGAGAAGCTGTGGCTGCCCCATCCCTGGAGGGGTTCAAGGCCAGGCTGGATGGGGCTTGGAGCAACCTGGTGTGGTGGGAGGTGTCCCTGCCCAGGGCAGAGGGTTGGAACTGGATGATCTTTGAGGTCCCTTCCAACCCAAACCATTCTATGATCCTATGGGACACCAGTATCCCACCACCAGCATTTTCTTTCCCTTCCCTGCACACACTCAGCAGAAGGTCAGGGAGGTGGAAGGGGACCCAAGGCAGGGAGCTCCTGGTGAATTAAGAACACCTTGAGCTAAGTGCTCTGACCCCTTTGCCCTCTGCTGAGGCCAGTGCATTTAGCAATTCCATCATATCCAGCTCCCTGGCTGAAAGACAATGAAGAAACGCTGCAACTCGAAACTTCTTGGTGTAATAGCTGCTCTGTGGAATTTTACTGATGGAGTTTATAGGCAGAGAAACAATCCTGTAAGTCATTTCTGCCTCCTGCTCAGCCAGAACTTGAGTTAAGTGCAGGATGAACAGTCTCCAGGGCTAGGGAAGGCTCACTCTGTCCCTGAGGGAACCCAAACCCACTCTCAGCTATGCTGTTATCGGAATGAAGAGAAATCCGATGCTCACCTTAACTTCAACCCTGTTGCTTTTTCCAGTACTTCTCTTCCCCTCACCCAGTCCCTCTTTGCACTATCAGCTCAAACCAGGGGCTGTGCGTTTTCTCTTATTTGCTCACAGCTCCCAGAGCCTTCACCAGGGCAAATCATGACTTCAGGAGAACGATTGCTCTCAGTGAAACTGGTTATAATGCTGGATCTCAGGCTGGAGAAAGCTCCCCTCTGCTTTGCTCCATCCATCGCAGCGGAGCAGAGCCAAGCTCAGGTCCAGGCTCCATGGTCGGCGCCGGACACCAGCACCAGTGGGACCACAGTTCCCATTTCAGCCTCCCGGCTGAGCTGGGCCAGGCTGCCAGATGGAAACATGTGTGCTGCCGAGTGGAGTTAATTTGGAGCAAATCTGATAAAGGAAGAGGTAAAAACGGAGCGGGAGCACCCCCGTGCCAACGCTGCAGCCCAAAGGCAGGAGGTTTCCTCTAGTAGCCACCTCCCCAGGGACACCCAGCACAGCTCTGCCGAGCACCCAACCATAACCCTGGATTCCCGACAGAGCCAGGCTCTGGCTGCCAGGTTTCCAACCCTTCCCATCTTTCAGAAAAACATTTTACAGCAAAAAATGCCAAAGAAAGAGCTCAAGCTGCACAGCTCCTAAACAGACACCCACATACACACCGGAGCTCTGGAGCTTGCCATGGAAAAGCAGAGAGGGGTAAAGTTCTGTGGAAACACATCGAGCTTTTTCCTTACTTATTTTTAACCTTGCAAAATGTCACTGAAACTACAAAGCTTGCAAAAAAAAAAAAAAAAAAAAAAAAAAAAAAAAGAAAGAAAGAAAAAAAAAAGAAAAAAGTGTTGTCAGTAGTACAAAAAATTTGCAAAAGTCTTTTTTTTTCCAGTGGGATCCTTTTTAACTTAGTGCAGCGGCAACCTTCTTCATAGCAGAGGGGTCAGAATAAAACAAGAACATTTTTAGCCTGGCACCCAAATCCTACCAACCTGATCTGCAGCACCGAGGTCAACAGGTACTCAGGTGCCCAGTTCAGGGCGAGTTTATGCCAATAAGGTGGAAATTTTAAGCAGCCAAGTCTGGGCACACTGGTCTGTATTGCTAATACAGGCTGTTAACTTCAAAAATCTTCTAATTTAAGGGTTTTGCAATTTCTGTTGCTGTTATTTTCTCCCCAAATCTTCACATCCAGGCTGCTCGTGCAGACCCACAAGCGGTTTCTCTGTTTGATCATCAGGCCAATGAAAGATCACTGCAGTTCCCACACGATGGTGAGAGGGGCAGGATGCAAATATTAACTGAGCTCCTCAACCCACTGCCACTTCATTCCCACCAGCAGGACACAGGAACTGCCCCAACTTCTGTCCCATCACGGGAAGTCCTGGGTTTTGATGGTTTTGGGGTGAGCTGAGATTAGAAAAGACAGAAAGCTCAAGAGTTTGGTGTTGGCCTTGCCAAGACAAGCTGAGTTTGGATCCTCCTTCTCACCTGAGCCCGTTCTGCACCACCCGGTTCCTACAGGTCCTCCAGCAGGAGCACGCGTGGTTACACTCAAAGATCAGGGGCGGCTCAGCCATGTTGAATTCAGGCAGGAGTCGGCCATCCTGAAGAGGAGAGACATTCCAGACTGGGTTAGTTGTCTCTTCCTGTCACCTGTCTTCTCCAAAAAGCAGAAATTTCCCCAGCCAGAGAACCCCATAGCAGAGGCACAACCCTGACCTCCCCAAAACCAGTGTCAGACCCCAACTTCTGCAGTGGTTTTGCTCCACCCCAACAGCGGCACAGTCGCTACTGTCACCAACAGCTGACAAACATCTCCAGTTTTGCTGCCTGGCATCACCAAAAAAAATTAAAATATGTATCTTACAGCACTGTGCAAAGCAAAAAATCCAGTGTGCATCATCACTATTATCATTTTGCAGCGCTGGAGGGGAGAAGCAGATGCACGGTCTGGCTCTGGAATAGAGCCTAAACTTCCAAATTACGAGGCCAGTACACCCAAGTTCCGTGAACCACGTTATTTGCCCAAATAACACTCCCCAAAAAAGCCTACAATTCAATTATTTATCAACCATATCGGATCAAGGAAGTGACAGATGCAGTTCATCATATTTAACAAATTTGGCTTTTAAGGCTTGAAAGATGTAATCACCTACTAACATGTAAATAAAATGGCTACAAAGCGAAGAAAGATGCCAATATTCCCTCAGGAAAACCTTGCTGAAATTCCCCAAACTTCTGATCTTAGCAGAACCTGTCCAAATATTAACCTCAAAACCTCCCTGGAGGAACTAAACAAACTTACCCAAAACAAACCAGGCTTCTGGCAATGTTGAAGTTAAAACATCTCTACTTTGCCTTCATCCAGACGGACCACAATAAATAAAAGCAAAAAATATATATATCTCTCTCTATTGCCCTCCCCTTGTTTACATATTATAGCATTTTCTGTGTTGCTCTGAAATGGAAGCTGATTTCACGCATGGATTATTAAATGCTCTCTATCACATGGGTATAATTAATGGCACGGTTGGAACGACAGCAACACAAATAACTAACAGTAGAAAAGCTTCCTGGAGTACACATTCTGCTATGATCACATACAGCCCAGAGCTGAGGCTGCAACTTCAGGCCTTTGAAAACACAAAGGAGAGGAGCTGTAGAAGACACCGATTTTTAAGCTACTGTTATAAACCCAGAATTGTGCGAAGTTCAGCTCACAAACACCAGTCTGGCCCACCAGGAGGTTCTGGTGCTCACCTTGTCATACCAGCAGCGCATACTGAGCTGGCCACACATGCAGTTACTGGAGGAGCAGTCGTCTATACACACACAATACTGGAAGAGAAGAAAAGGGGTTAACTCCACACCACTCACATGAAGCTGAGAGAGTAATTCCCACGACAGGATCAGAGAGGAAACCACAAGCCTTCACCTTCTTCTGCTGCAGCTCATTAAGCCAGAAAGATAACCAGCCTCATTGGCTCAGGGGCAGTTTTACTCCAGTATTTATTTCTGTGTGCAATGAATGTCCAAGTACTCCAGCCAGGAGGAAAGAAGCCCCTACCAATCCATCCCCATCGCTCGCAAGATGAGGTTTCCTCGTGATAACTAACCTTCCTCCATGCCCTGTGAGCTGTACCTCACACTCGAGGACAAGGAAGGCTCTGAGGAGGAACCAGAGCTGGGAGATGATGGGAGGCAATGTCTCAGCCCTCCCCTGCTGCTCTCTTCGTCCCACAGGGGTGGATCCAGCTGGCTGCTTCCCCAGCACTCCCCAGACCAGCATGGTCCCACCAGCACCTGCTGCATAAAGGGCTCGGGCATGGGAAGTTCACGTCAGCCATCCCAGAGCTGTGGGCCACCTTCACACTATACTCCCCCACCTCTGCTTTCACAACCCAGCCCTTCAAGGACTCCAGCTCTGGAGACCTCAGCACAGGAAGGACATGGACCTGTTGGGGCAGGTCCACCAGAGGGCCATGAATATGCTTCAAGGGCTGGAACCCCTCTCCTATGAAGATAGGCTGAGAGCATTGGGGGAGTTCAGCCTGGAGAAGAGAAGGCTCTGGGGAGACCATAGAGCCCCTTTAAGGAAAAGTCCCTACAGGAAAGCTGGAGAGATGTTCTTTATCAGGGAGGGGAGTGATGGGACAAGGGGGAAGGGTTTCCAACTGAAGGAGGGGAGATTAATGTGAGATCTGGGGAAGCAATTCTTTGCTGTGACGGTGGTGAGACCCTGGCCCAGGTTGCCCAGAGCAGCTGTGGCTGCCCCATCCCTGGAGGGGTCCAAGGCCAGGCTCGATGGGGCTGGGAGCAACCTGGTGTGGTGGGAGGTGTCCCTGCCCAGGGCAGGAGGTGGGACTGGATGGGCAGTTTAAGGCTTTGAAGTCCTTTCCCACTCAAACCGTTCTACAATCCTATGATTCACAATAAAGCCCTTGCCTGGATGCTGCATCCAGGAGGAAGACAGCATGAGGAAGGTCTCAACAAACTCACGAACTCTCCAGGTGCAGAAAAGAGGAAAAGGCAAAGCGGCAAACACACCAGCCAGCACCAGCCATCTGATGCTGTAAGCACACAGTTGAATACAGAGATTGGCTTAAGTCTCAGAAAGGAACAAAAAGCAGAATCCCATCTCTCAGAACAAGAGCGGAGTTTAGGACTATAACCTTAGCTGGGATTTGGTGGCAGCATTAGGATTTGTATTCTCATTCTGCACGCAAAGCCTGATCCAAGGTGCAGCATGCTGCAACGTCTCTGAATGTACGCACCAGGACAGGAAAACACCCGTGGTTACACACGATCCCTCACCTGTAAATGAGTGATGTTTCTGTCGATGTCCATCGGGGAGGTGACGCAGTTCTGTGAGACATATTTGTAGTTGCTAGGACAAGGCTCGCTGTCCACAGAATTGACGCAGGGAATCGGGATCCGCTCATAACCCCGGGCAATGTCTCTGTCAGGGGGAAGAGAGAGAATTGTCACAGAAGAAAAGCTCCCCCCGAACAAGGGGCCCTTCAAATGCCATCCTGGGGCACAATTACTGTCTTTGATCACTGAGCATTCAAAGCCTGAAAGCAATTCAGACTAGAAGAGTTTATTTTTTTCCCCACCCTGCCTTACAGATTGTTCTGTGTGTTTAAGAACATTTCCATTTGGAGGATGAGTTTACAAACCATGGTCTTAATCAGCACGTGCTTAATTCTTGCTAAGCTCAAACTGACCTTCATAACAGTTTAAAAAGCTCAGTGTGCCCTGACAGTCCTTTCTTAAACCAGGCCCCCAGCCTCCCCTGTGCCAGGGCTTGATTTCGGGACCCAGAAGCAAAGCCAACCCTATTCTCACCTGCTCACGACCTTCTCTATCTGGGGAGGCTTCTCAGTAGATGATTCTCTGAGAGTCTTGTTCATCTGCAGGGCCACCCAGACCTGAGAGTTAAGGCTGGAGCACTGGAGCGGAGTCTCACCCTCCTTGTTCTTTAAAGTGACGTCCGAGCCACGGGAAAGAAAGAGGCTGCAAAACAGCAAGAAAGGATCAGCATCCCCCAAAAGAAACTACACAAGGGGAAAATGAGCTGAATCCATCCTCCAGCCAGCCCTTAAGGGGCAAGGAAGAATCCGTAGTAGTGAATAATCACCTGAGTTTTCTTTATTAAGCATGGTTCAGGGAATCCTTCTATGCGAAGGCGCTGGCAGAAGCCACAGACTGGAGCTCTGGGCACTCAGGAGAGCTCTGGGCAAACCTCGCCTTGCTTCAGGCATGACAAGTACCTTGTTGGTACCAGCCTAAACTTCAGACAGGCTTGAAACTCTCTCTGGCAGGGAAAGATATGGGGTGGGAAGAGTAGGCTGGAAATGGAAAAGCACCACGGGAAACTGGTATTGGACTGGGCCCTTGTTTTATACTCACCATGTTTCGGTGAGTAGACATGATGACTTTATTCAGAGCAATGATGAAACAAAGGAAAAGCCCTGTTAGGATATCATGCAATATAATTGCAAAAAAAATTTAAATAAATAAATAGAAGAGCTTTAATGAAAAATGCCTGATGCTTTTGTGCTGAGAAGGCCAGGCTGACCATCAAGCTCTCTGCCCAAGACTCCAGGACCACTCCACCTTTTCTGATCTTCTTTAGCCCAGCTCCGGCAGCAGCCAGTATTTCAGACCCATTGCCCCAAGGAGCGGGACAACAGAGAAACAAGCCCTCCAGCCTGATAGTGTGTTTTGTGCTTCAATGCCCAAGCCATTCCAAAGGATCTCCTGAGTTTGGCAGCCAGCATCCAGGGAGCAGAGCGGGGAAGGGGAAGGAAGGGAGGGAGGGAAGGGGGAGGCTGGGGCCGTACTTACACCACGCACTCGTAGCGGTTCTCTCTGGCTGCAATATGCAGGGGTGAGTCCCCGTGAATATTCACGGCGTGTAAATCACACTTAGCAGCCAGCAGGATCTCCGCTATGTCAACACAGCCAGAAAAAGCAGCCCAGTGCAAACAAATATTTTCCTCCTGGAGGGAAAGAAAACAGAGTAGAGGCTGTTTAGTGGATTAAAACCCTATCGCTTTGGGACTTCACCACCCTTATTAGCTCGACACCTGCAGCATTCCACACATGGTTTGCAGGCTCCTTGCTCCTCCTGGCTGGGACCGGCAGGGAAATCTCTGTGCAGACAAGCAGGGAGTTCTCACTCCTGCCGCCTCCGCACACACCAGAGATGGGGAGGCTGCACGCAAAGCGATCCATCGCCTTCCTTAGACATGCAGGCAAATCGTCTGTCTCTAAGCCACAAAACAATCTGGATCGATCCCCGAGAGAGGTGACAGACATGAACAAACATGCCAGAAAAGGCTAGAAGCTGAGCCTCCCCAGCCCAGGGAGACAGGGAAGCCAGCGCGTCTCCCAGAGCTGCAAAATTAAAGGGAAAAAAGAGCACAGCACAAGCTACGGCCTGAGTGAAGGTGCTAGAAAGTGAACCACGAAGCCACAGGGAAAGTAATCAATCCGACTTCGGGCATCTCTTAAATACTGTATGTGCTCATCCCTCACCAGCAGCACCAGAAATAGCTGAACACTTATCTTTTTGATGGAGATATTTTAAGCCATGATACTCTGTTTTCTGTTACAGTGCAATTTGCAGCACAGTTCGAACCCTTCCCCATGACAAGCTCTAAAGACGCTGATTACAAAGCCGCAAGGATAGTAAAGATCACCTAACTTTTCTCTTTGTTTATTTTATAAAAGCAAAAATAAAGCACATCTTCTAATCCCCCCAACTTAGACCCTTCCTTAAATGGGGAGGCCATTGACATACAACAGGCTGTGGGGAGGCTTCTGCTTCCCATTATTTTAACAACTAGAAAAAAAACCAAAAAACACACTCCTAATCAGCATCACATACCAATCTGCAGAAAAAAACCTAGTCCTGTTGATTGCACAGCACGTGCTGCTGCTTAGACAGGTTACGGACACTGAGACTCGTTATTTTGCCCCGCATTGGCTACTGATAATGGCAGCCTAATTACAATCAAAGGCGTTTCTCCCAGAGGACGATGTTTCCCAGCAGAAGTGACATTGCTGCTTAATGACGGCAATCAGGAGGCACCAACGCCGGTACAGTAACGGGTATGTGATACCTGCATCTGCTAAGAGGATATTTTTTTCTTTCAAGTAAGTTGTTGACTGAGCCCATTTGATTTTCATCATCTACTGTGTGATCTCGTAGCTGGTGGCCAAAAGGCTTCCGTGGCAGATCAAAGAAGTCAGTTTCGTTCCGAGTCAGCGCTGGGGCTCTGAAGCAAAGCAACAACCCAAAACTCTCCTCTCTCTTTGCTTTTAGGAACAGTATCATAGAACCGTAGAATGATCCAGACCAGAAGGGACCTCCAAAGGCCATCCAGTCCCACCTCCCCACAGTTGCAGGGACACCCTCAACTAGCCCATGTTGCCTAGGGCCTCATCCAGCCTCCCCTTGAATATCTCCAGGGAAGGGGCCTCAACCACCTCCCTGGGCAACCTGGTCCAGTGTTCCACCACCCTCAGAGAAAAGAACTTGTTCCTAATATCCAATTTCCAATCTATCAGATCTATCAGACCTGGACCTGCCCAGGAACTATCTAAGCTACCAAAGAAATAGAAGCTCCTACAAGGAAGGGGCTTTCAGAGTGGGGACAGTGACTCCTCAGGAACAGATGAAGCCTTTCTGAGTCCCACGAGACAAACATGCCAACACCTACCCCTGCTACACCCAAGACACAAAATGAGACATTTAGAGAGACAAATACAAATTAGCTGCTTATATCCCATGGATTCAAAAAGCACCAGGAGCCTTGAACAAGAAAATACACTGCCATGAGGCACCCTGGAATATGAACTGATGGTAGGGTAGGCACAGCTTTTTTAGGAAGCAAAACCCCTTCATTTATCAAACTATCTCACATTTACTGGCCAAAGCCTGGAGCAGTCATTGCCCCCCCAAGCTTCTAAGGTTTCAGTATCCTTAGAGATAGGAAGGGGAAAAATGGAGAAACATGCTAGTAAGAAACAAGAGAAGAGGAGCAGTTCCGATAGAATGAGTCTCCTCAACAGAAACCTGGATGCCTGGAGGAAAAAAAAAAAAAGAGACATCGCCTCCCTTGTATCTTCTCTGTTTACTTGAAAATCCCCATGAAACCAGCTAGCACAGCCCAACAGGCAGCCCTGCCGGTCCCATGGAGCACCCAGGGACTCAAGTATGGAGCACATCCCACTCGAGTGGGATTTAGGGAGGTGAAGAGCAGGCCAAGAGGCAGCTCCGGCAGGCTGAGCGACCAGCCTGGGCACGCTCTGTCCACATTGGTGGCTACATGCCTGTTATGCCTAGGAAAAAACAGGCTTATGATGCTTGCTGGCAGAGTTACCTGCCCAAACCATCCAGAAAACACAAGTACAAGCTTATGCCCCACTCAAAAGGCACATAGGATGTCCCCAACCCAGTGTACACTGGCCTGTGACCAATGTGGAGCTGGTAAGGGTGGACGAGAGGGGGATTTGCCTGGTGCAGCATCCAAGTAGCATCAGGGTGGACCCAGGTGGATTAGAAGCAGTGAGACAGACAGCATCCCCATGGGCTACATCAGAAGAACTGAAGGAAATGGACTTCCTGCTGGAATATGGAGGAAAATTCTGCCCCCAGACACCATTCACTCACTGCACCAAAGCACCTGTGTCAAAGGACCACAGCACCTCTCCGCACTGAGCCTGAAGTCTGCCTCCTTGGGCTTTTTTGGACTTTAAACAGAGACTGTGGCTAATTTCTGAAACGCATTGCAGGGAGAAGCTCACATTATCACGGATGTTGATGTCCGACCCCTTCGCAAGCAGCAGCTTCACCAGCTCAATGTGCTTGTACTCAGTGGCCCAGATCATCGGCGTCCAACCTCCATCATCCTGAGGAGGGAAAGGAGAGAGTGAGACACACAGAACAGGCAGGACGCTTTCCTGCTGGTTTCACAAGCCCCTCAGTAGCCACAGCACAGTGCACCGTGCCCAGCAGCCACATCTGTCCCTCCTTTGGCCCACGCTGCTGCAGGGAGATGTCCCTCCAGGTCCTGCATCCCTGGCGTGATTCCATCCAACACGCCTCAGCAGGCTGGAGTCTATTTGTAGCTCAGCACACAGGCAATGGATCTCCAGGGGGTTCCAATACAGCTGACTGTCCAAAAGACACGAGGAACACTCAGCTCATGTAAAAGCTCTTAACAGAGCTCCCTGAGCAGCCTGGGGGAGATGGCCTTCCCCCAGAATGAACCCCAGTCCAGTGCTGCTTCACCCCCAAGGAATGTATAAGCTCAGCAACAGTGAGTGCCATCCTCAACCCATCCCACAGCTTGTTCATGATCCCACCACACCCCTGCTTGGAAGAGCCCAGGGACTCCCTTGAGCAAGAGGTTCTACCACCAAATGCAGGCTCAAGGAGAAACTGCAAATCCAGGGAGAATGCAGGAACATTTCCATGAGGTCAGTGGAGGGGATTGCCCTCTCTGGCAGACCGGGATGCCCAAGGCAATGCTGCCACGTAATATTTTCCAGGTGAGCCCCAGCAGCAGGACTGTATTCAAGTAACCCCTCGCAGAGAGGTCTCACCTGGCAGTTGACGTCCATCTTCCCGTTGGAGAGGAGGTACTGAACAACGTCATAGTGTCCCTTCTTGGCAGCCAAGTGCAGACATGTGGAGCCCTCCGCATCCTGGACACAACCACAGAACAAGCAAGTGCTCAGTGGACATCCCTTCTCAGTGTTTCCCATGTCTATGTGACACCAGTGACACTTAGGCTGGGCAGAGAAGTTCACAGATGGAGCAGAGAACTCCAAAAGCCCCCAGGCCACTGCCAGGGGCAGAGAGGGCAGCACCAACCAACACCATCATGGAGCAGAGGGAACTCCCCACAAAGCTCCAAGGTGCAACCCGTGCAGAGCAGGAGAAGGCTGCAGGAAGAGACACCTTTGCAAAGCCAAAGGAAGGTGCCAGCCCCAAAATCTGGCAGACCAATGCTCCCACTTCCCAAGAGAACTTCTCCAACTCTTCTCCACGCGCAAGGGGAGGCAGGAATCCCTTACAGAGGCAGAGCTTGCACTTTGCATCAGGAAAGTAGCCTTGTCTCAACCTGAAATGCTCCGTTTATACAGTTTTTTTTTTTTCCCCTGTGTTTTATTAGCCTTATCCCAGCACCTGGAATCAGGGAAAAGGGATGTCCTGCAGAGGGGAGACAAGCCTCCCGAGAGACTGAGTCCCCAGTGCGCCTGCAGCCGGTGGCCAAGACAGGAGACAAAAAATAACCACGAAGGTTGAAAGGAAAAATGCCTTTGGGAGCTGAGAATACAAGGTCTGGTGGAGCTGGGCAGGCTGTGAGTCATGTCGGAGACACTCCCACATCAACACCAAAGATCTCGGAGCCTGAGTTTTATCAGGCGTTTATATCCCAAGAGCTTAGCAGGGCCTGGAGAGCAGGAAATAAGGAGGAGGAAATGAAAGACTGAAAAACCCAAATGATTCCTTCCTGCTTAAGCCCCTGGAAGCAACGTCGGACGCAAGAGCTTTGGGATGGAGCCAAACACAATGTACGGCATAGGGTTAGAGAGCAAGCCCCCCATCAAGGATGGGAGGTTTCAGGTCAGGGATTACAACTGTGAAGGCTTCTTGGGGTAAAAAAAGGGGTTTCTGCACCCCCTGAAGTGCCTGTCACGCCTGAGCAATGCCACAGCTTACCTTAGATTACCAGGAGCCAAGTGCAGTTTCTCAATTTATATTCTCTTATTATAATTTCTTCTCTTATTATAATTTAACTTAAAATTTCTGCAGGTTCTGAGCGGGGCTTTTACTTTGCCCTGGGTCTGAGAAGCCCCTCCAGCTCCCCACGGTCCTGGGCTGGCTCTGCACACACCCACAGCAGCAACCGTCCTGATTTCTCATCCAAACGCCTGGAGTTGATTTTAAACTACAACGATGCTGCTTTCAAAAAGATTACTAATTCGGTGCAAGAAACTAATTAATATAATAAACTAGTCTAGACTTCAGACGTGATCTCAGGCTTCTAATTTGCTTTTGCAAGCTCATCAGGATTTTTTTCCCCTGCCCTTTACCTTTAGAGTGAAAAAAACCCCACCTTTCATCTTCCACATGTATAGATCAAGTGAGAGATGTCTCCATGATGCTTGGGAGAGCAGCCAGCATCAACCCACACATCTTCAAAGAATCATAGAATGGTCCAGGCTGGAAGGGACCTCCAAAGGCCATCTAGTCCCACCTCCCCGCAGTCACAGAGACACCCCCAACCAGCCCAGGTTGCCCAGGGCCTCATCCAGCCTCACCTGGAATATCTCCAGGGAAGGGGCCTCAACCACCTCCCTGGGCAACCTGTGCCAGTGTTCCACCACCCTTAGAGGAAAGAACTTGTTCCTAATATCCAACCTAAATCTGCTCTTCTCCAACTTAAAGCCATTGCCCCTTGTCCTGTCACTGCAGGCCTTTGCAAACAGACTCTTCCCAGCCTTCCTGTAGCCCTCCTTTCTGAGAGGCTGCTATCTTGTCCTGCCCTTTCCATGCTCAGAACCAGGCTCACAATGATGCTTTTAAGACTTAGGAGGGGTAAGGGAGGTATATATTTTGGGCTATCATCTTGGCCCCACCAGCTCCTTCACAAAAAGAGAATCCTGGCCCTGCCATACTGCCCGGTGGAGGCAGAGGAGCGCGCCAAGAGCAGCAGGTTGTAAGCGTCAGAAGTTCACGTGGGGAGGGTTCCTGGGCTCCAAAATAGCATCCTGATTTATGGGACTAATAAATGATCTGTATTTTTTCCAAGATTGCAAAGCAACCAGAGCACGCTAAAGGCAAAGAGACAGCTGCATTTTATTGTATTTGTTGAAATTAAAGGGTAGGGTTTAAAGACAGGCTCCAATTTAGCCACCATGGCGTGATTGCAAGAAACCGCACATCAGGCCTTTTGGAAAGCAAAAGCTTCCTCTGTCATTTATTTTGCTGGCTTGGCAAGCTCCAGCCCATTTTTAAAATGTCACCCCAAAAGCTTGTTATTAGAGTCTGTAGAGAACAAAACTCCGAAATCAAACCCCTAACACCCTAATCCTCAGTGGCCCCAGATGAAATTAAATACCCCCTGCATCTGGTGCCACAAACTAACGTAGGAAGTGGCAGTACTTGCCCCAGACTGCTCCCAGCCAGGAAACCTCATCGTTAAAATGACACCACCAACACCCACAGCCTCGCCAAGCCTTCCCACCCAGCACAAGAGAGGTAATTTCCCCTCTTCCTGTGCATTCCCACCCAAGGCTTAAAGACACCATGAAGGTAACGTGGACAGAGGCATTCCCAGGAGAAAAAGGCAGGGAATGAGCTGCTACCTTAGGATCTACCAGTGCTCCAGCCTTGATAAGGTATTTCACAGTTTCCAGGTGGTTGTTTTCTGCTGCTTCCATCAGTGGGGTCCTCTGGTCTTCAGAGCAGGTATCTATATTGGCCCCAGCCTGTGAGGAGGCCAAGCAAACATAAGGACAATTACAACCAGCCCTGGTCAGCAGAGGAAGGATGTGGCAGCAGAGATTCCGTAGCAAGTTCGAAGGCAGCCCAAATTTGCCTGTTCTAGAATGCAGCACACACTGCCTGCCATCTCTCCCGCCTTCTACAGCCAGCAACCAGGGCACAAGGAAGCCAACAGCTGGTATGAAATAACTCTTGTTATCAACATGTTTTGTACTCCTGCTTTCTGGATACTGTTTGTAGAACAAATTGGAAAAATCAGTCTCCTCCTTTACCCCGCAGGTCTGTGTTCAGTCTATCATTTCCACCTTCAGCTCTTCCCTCATCACAAGCATGAGGAACAACTTGCTGATGGCAACAGAAGAAGGAGTTTTAAAAAACCTCTGGCCACTGGCTAACTATTCCTGTCAGAGTCAACGGTAACATTTCTAGAGGTCTTTGAGCACACGTTCAGCTCAACACAGAACACCTTTGACCAAAAACCTTAACTCTTTTCCAGAACACTGCTGTGCCATGTATCTCACCTCCCATAACTCTTTGGCTTAGCTCAGCTACCCACCCAATTTTAAACCAAAATCTTGGCAGGCCACACAGGCACAAGGACACGTGGAGCACGGCCCCACTCACAGCGTGACACGTTGACTCAGGTTCACCTGGCACAAGGAGCTGGCCCCATGGCTTCCAGGTGCCTCCCACTTGTTTGGATTACTTTTAACCAGCTACAGCTATTTAAACCCAGGCCAGAGAAGAAGCATTTCAAGTTTAACAAGCTGGGGACGTTCCCAGTCAAATGCTGTGCTAGTGCAGCAGCCAGACATCAGGGAAGAGATAAGATGATGAAGGATTTGGGAAACAAAAACCAACCCTACTGATACTCAGTTCAGATTGTTTGTAGTATCTCACAAATTTGGCGCCTTTTTCTGATACAAGTCTTCACGTGCAGTAGCCGGAGTGAGAGAGAGCAGCAGGGCAGGGCCATGGCTGCATCTTCAACCAGGACTTTGAAAACCTCTGACTCCAGATGCTGGAACACAACACCCCAGCAGGCTCACTTGTAAAGACAGGGATAGCATTGCTGCTTTCTCAAAAGCCCTCGAAGGTTTCTCAGTCACGCAGGGTAAATAAAACATACTCCCAGTCACTCCAGACAACGTACACCATGAGAAAGGAAAAACTATTGACTGTTTTAAACCTCCTTTTTTCTTCACACCATTCTGGAGCGGGTTAAATAAGAGCACCCCTATGTCTTTGACCATCTTCCCTCAATTAGAACTCAAATCTCAGACAATAAACCAAACTTACACCTTTCACTCTCTCCTTTTCACACACGGGACAGTGTGGAGGAGAACAGTGCTGGAGTTACGTGGGTTTTGAGAGAAGGGAAAAAAAGAGCCTGCCAGTTTGTAGACTCCAGAGCCCACCTGCCTTCATTACAACTAGTGAGTTGGCAGCGGCATGTAGGTGACCTGCAGCAGGCACCTGTGTGGCACGCGGCACCTGGGTGTGCTTAGACTTCATAGGTTCCATATGCTTCACAGTACCCTACGCTGAAGCTTCACATGCCTGTTGCCCAGGCAGTGAAACTCGCTTGGACAACAACCTAGAAAGACAGCTTCAGTCACGTCCTCCCAGACCTCAGACTACTCTCACAGAATCATTCAGGCTGGAGAAGACCCTTGGGATCATCGAGCCCAACCATCAACCCCACTTTACCAAGTTCTCCCCTGCACAGTATTCCCCAACACCACATCTCAATGATTCTTAAATACGTTCAGGGATGGACCACCTCCCTGGGCAGACTGCTCCAGGGTCTGACCACTCTTGGTCTGAAGAATTTTTTCCTAATGTCCAGTCTAAACTTACCCTATTGCAACTTGAAACCATTCCCCCTCGTTCTATCGCTAATTACTCATGAGAAGAGACCAGCACCAACCTCTCTACAATGTCCTTTCAGAGAGTGACGAGGTCTCCCTTCAGCTTCCCTCAGACTAAACAGTCCCATCTCCTTTGATCATTATTCACAAGATTTATTCCACTCCTCCCTCGGCAAATCCAGAGAATTAAGGAGGTATTTATAGGAGGGATGTTTCAGTGCTGATTTCCAAGTATGTTTTAGCCATGTGGGGCAGCAGACCAAAAACCACAGCAAATTGCTTGTGCAGAAGGAGGTAAGCAGAGACAGACCTGAATCAGCATATGGCAGATGTCCACGTGGCCGGACTCAGCAGCAGCATGGAGAGGGGTTCTCTTACTCTGATGCTCCATTTTAAAATTAGGGTCAATTCCATCCACTGAAAAACAGAGTAGAGATGCTATCAACCACAATTCAGAGATCAGAGAAAAGCATAACAGGAGAGCCAGGTGTCAGCTAAAGGCTTTTAATGGATGGGTTCCCAGTTCATCCTCAGCCCTTCTCACCACTCACTGCACATTCAGGCCAGAAAGCCCCCAGGGTAGTCCCAGGGACGTTCGATAACCACCAGGTCTCAAACCAAGAGCTTCAGAAACACCATGGAATTTAATCCCTTTAAGGCATCACAATGCCTACACAGGCCACCTCCCTCAGACTCACAGCTCCCCACCTCTCAGTGCCACAAACCCAACCAACATTATGCAAGGATTAAAAAGGAAAAAAAAATAAAATATAATTACTGCTTTGATTAAAGCAACACAGAAGCTGGAAACAACACAGAGTCATTAGGAAGAACTTCTTTGCTGTGAGGGTGGTGAGACCCTGGCTCAGGTTGCCCAGAGAAGCTGTGGCTGCCCCATCCCTGGAGGGGTTCAAGGCCAGGCTGGAAGGAGCTTTATGCAACCTGGTGGGGTGGGAGGTGTCCCTGCCCAGGGCAGGGGTTGGGACTGGGTGGACTTTAAGGTCTCTTCCCACCCAAACCATTCTATGATTACTACCTGGCCTTTTTGTCTCACCACAATTAACTGCAATTAGTGTTAGTGGTTCTCGTTACATCACTGAAAACATGGGGCTACAGAATGGATGGAGTGTCTCCAACAGACAGGAGATGGGGATTTGGCCAGAGATGCTCACAGCTGCGCAGAGACTGGCAGATGACAATGACGGCCAGACAAAGATGTCTGGGCATGATAACATGTTGCGTATGATGAGGTCGTCGTTAAATATCAATGAATGACATTTTTGTGCTATTGAAGATATGAACAATGAAACTAACACTTGCTAGAAGAAAAAAGAAGAATCTGATAAATGAAAATAACAGTGAGCGTCCAAAAATGTACCGCAAAGTACTGGAGTGGAAAGGAAATGATCCCAAGGAAACACTATGTCCTTCAAAGGGGGCAATTCCTCAGCAGTATTTGTTGGTAAAAACAAGCTCAGCAGCTCAAGGCCGTCTGGTGACAGATAACTATGTACCCCCAAAACAAACCCTCCTTTCTGCTCTCTTACTGATGGATCTTGGCTTAAGCCAACTTCCATCTTTTTACTTCTTGACTGGATGCAAATCCCCAACTATCCCATTGCATGGGGGGGAAAAGTTATGTTGCACTGGAAGAAATCACATGTAGGTCATCTGGGGACATAAACAGTATCTCCAGGTAAAAGCACGCCCAAAACCAGAAACAAGCTGGGAGCAGGTCCACATTTCACAGAAAGATGAAGCCCTTTCCAATGACACATCACTTGCAGAAGTGGCTTTCTCCTCCAGGATGGCTCACAAGGGGCAGTGGGGAATATGACGTGCGGCCGTGCTGGGAACTGGGCTCTGGCAGGAGCTGGGAGTACTGCCAGCCACACAACTGCCTGGGAAGGAGCCACCTACCCAACATAAGCAGGACTTTTTGCAGCTCTCCTTGCCTCGCAGAGAAGTACAGCTGCTTTGGATGGAACCGTAACTTCTTGGGTCTGTAGGAAGTGGAGAAAAGAGATGTAATTAATACTCACTGAGGAACACTCCCAGCATTTCACCCCACATCATCACTACCCCATGTGCACGACAATGTCTGCTCCTATGGTATAGTTCCACAGCACCAGCAAAACGCAGGAAAAACTCTCCAGAAGATCTTCAGACTTCCAGGTTCAATTTCCTTGATCTAGTAAGGGCCATATCTATTCAGTTATTCTGGGTCTTACTAATGTAAATGGGAACTCCTAGTAGTTACAGCTGTGGTTGGAGTGGCAGTGAAAAACTAAATCCTCCAGATAAATCAATAAGACATTTGGAACAATAAACGTTCTTGTGAATCTGGAATCTGTTGGGGGTAACAAATCACCGAAGTGAACAAAATCCAGCCTGAGTGAGGCCAAAATCCGAGAAGCTACATCTCAGTTCTAGGAACTGGAGAGATTGAGCAATCATTTTCTTACTTTTCAGAGTCCAGGGCAATCAGGGCGCTTTCCAGAGTTTCTTTAACTGGTCCCTGGGTCAGGCTCGTAGTCGGCTTTGGATAAACTGAAGACCCAGCCATGTCAAACCCCTCAGCAGCCGAACTTTCTGGCTTGTCTTCCACTGACAACCGCGTCCCAGTGCCACTGAAGAGAAAAAATGAGAGACAGCCAAAGCACGACCATTAAAAATACACAACAGTGTGTACCTTATGCCAAAGAAGGAAAAGAAATGGACTGTAAATACAGAGAAGTGTAAGTGAAATCAAAACACAAACCAATATATTTTATAGTCTTAATACAGTTTTAGAGTTTACAGTAAGCACTTGCCCCAGAAAGGAGCTGCACTGTCCTAAGATTGTATTTGGATGTACTCTGTTCTACAAGAAACTCAGGAACATGGAGCAAGTCATAAAAGCCACCAGAAGAAGATCAGATGGGAAATCAGAGCACTGTTCACGGCAGGGATGGCTTGATTTGTGTTCTCCTCTGGGTTTTCATCTTCTCTTTAGACTTGTGTCCCTTGGTGCTACAGCTAGGCACCACAGGAATTTCCCTGTCCCTTAGCAGACCTGGCAACAAGAACTCAATCCACTATTATTCCATTCCTAACAATAACTTTAACTCCTGAACGTCTCCTGTCTTCACAGCCTCTGCCCCAGCTCACCCTGTAGTTGCCACGCTCTCCTCTGCCCCAGCAAGCAACACAAAACATGCCTGCGTGTTCCTGCAACTGAATTTGGTGTGGGCAGGGCCAGAAGACACCATGCTCCATCAAGAGGAGCACAAGCCTTCCAAAGCAGAGTCTGGCAGGAGGTTTGAGGTTGCCCTGTGCTCTTTAAGCTCACCTTCCCGTCGTGGTGTCAGCCCTTCCTTCCACAGCCACAGGTTTCTGCTGCTCGTAGGTCAGGGACACCGTCGAGGTTGTGTCTGCTTTTGCTATTGTCACCTCCTTTGCCTTGGAGGCCTCTTCCCCGCAGTGTGGGCAGTAGCTCATGTCGTTGACCTGGGAGGCACAGTTCTTGTGGAAACGGTGGGAGATGCTGCTCTCCGGCTGACACTCCATGAAAGTGCCCTAAAAAAAGCCACAGAGAAGAAATTCACACCTTGGTCACTCTGGGCCTTACCCCCTTCCACATGCTTCATCCGCAGACCTCTTAAGTACTTCATTCATCACCACTCTTGGCCCTGGCGCTTTCAGTACAGTAAGCAAGCACTGCCACTTCTTTAGAAGAGAACAAAACCAAGGTAAAGGGGAAAAAAACTCACTTGGTTAGGGACTGCAAAGCAAGTTTTTTTAATAGCACTTGGGAAACAGAACCAAGAAGTCCCGATTTCCAGCTCTTTCCTCTAACACTTGAAGTTCTTGCTTATGTTTCTAGAAGTGCCAGTGTACTGTAAGGATGCCCCCAAAACTGGAAAAGGAAACTTCAGGCTGAGCCAGCACTAAAACTACCTAACAAAGCTGCGCACAAACCACTCAAGGACATACATAACTATAAATAAATGAGCTGCTAACCCCAGTATAACCTAAAGCTTGAGAATTCTCTGCTCGCACCAGCCCCATAATGTGGCTGAATAGTCATTCAACAGATCTCGGTAACTTTTCTTAAAATTAATTTTCCCTCTCCAGCAAAGTTCTCCGAACTGAACTGAAGGTACCCCAGAATTCTCACCCTGTGCTATCAGTGCTGCCTGAAGCCCTACTGTGCTCTGAGTTATTCATTACCCAATGCACAGACACACCCTCCCAGGTTCACCTGTATGAACCTCGATGTGTCCCTCAGAGATGTATGAGCGTGTAAGGAAAAGCTAGTTAAAACCCATTCTTCTCCTGAACTCACAGTCCTCCCAAACAATCTAATTAACTTTATTTCAGCCTTGCAGAATGTGTTTAAGGGTTGTGAGGATTTTCTTTTAAATGATCTTTGACTCAGCATGAAAACCCAGGATAGCTCCTCTTATTATGACTACAATAATCCCCAAGACTTCTGTAGCATCCTTCATTGAGACATCTTGAAGAACACCAGCCTCAGACAATTAAACCTCCCCATCACCCTGTGAGGCCCTCAACTGGTGTTTTTCAGCTTTACCAACAGGGTAACTAGGATGCTGAGGACTTAAAGGACTGGATCGACACTATTAAAAGCCTCAGTGGCAGAGGTGGAAGAAGCAGCAGGAGATCTCGAACACTGCCTTGTTCCAGTGCCACCACTCAGGTTGCTTGTCTAAGCCCTTGTGAGCAGGCAGGGAGGGACCAAATCACTCTTGTGTACACAGATTCATTTAAAAACCAAGCTAATACCACTTTTGATGTGGTTGATCTGTACAGAAGAAGAAAAAAAAACAACTCTTTTTCCAAAGAAATCCCTAAGATTTCCACTGTGTGAAATCCCAGTGAAAACCCTTCGGTAACACCCCTTGGGGTCTCCAGGAAGACAAAGGTGACGGCTGTAGCTACCCTCACACACATTTCTCCTGAAAACACCACATGCTGTAGAACGAGGAGGAGCTGATGCCAGGAAGTCAGTAAACCCCTTTAGGTACCATCTCCACCTTCAGCTCTTCCAGCTACTGTGACAGGTACCCCCTCTTCCCTAGATCGAGAGCACGGACTTACTGCAGTGCAAAAGTATCCACAGCCAGGGCAACACTGGTGTTTCACCATCCTCCCTCTATGGTCCTCACACAGCACCAAAAGCTGGACTTTGTTAGATGGGCGCATCAGTTCATACTTAACCACACTGTTTGTGCATCGGCCCAGCTGGAACGGGAGAAATTAAAGGAAATGAAATTACTGGAGACCAAAAACACTCTCTGTGCTTGTGCGGAGGAAGATTTTTGCAGCGCACACTGCCTCGATGAGCCCCTGGCTTTTTCACAGTAATTCAGACATGTGCCAGATAGCATTAGCAGTGCAGCAGGAAGCTGTGAAAGCTGCTCTCACAGGAAGAAATGCATCATTTACTAACTAACATGCATGTGGACCCCGAGTCGTTTGTTCCTTTGCAAGGAAAAAAAAATAAAATAAATAAAAACAAACAGTAACTGGAAATAGGCAACAGCCAAGCAGCGGCAGAAGGGGCAGTCCCAGGGGCCTGACTCACACAACACACACTCTCCTTTCGCCAGGAAGAGCGGGTGTCGGTGACCGGGAGAACAAGACCATCCGCACTAAATCTTGTTAGCCTTCAAAAGTATTAAGTCACAGGAAGATGAAGGGAAAAATAATTGTCCTCCATTGCCAGCGAAGTTGTCGTCTGTACCGGCTCCAGCACTGGCCCCTGCCCAGACCACAGGGACGAAGAGCCAGGCTTTCAGGAGCGCTCAGCTGAAGTCACGTTTGGAGCATGTTTTCCCAAGGATTTCACCAATGTACAGCTCCGGGCTTACAAAGATGGCTTCTCGTGCACCACCTTGTTCTGTTAATGACAGCAGGCTCCGAAACTGAGGTTCACTTTTCCTTGACCAGCCTCACTCGCTCTGCTGCCTCAGAAGGACCCGTGTTCATTCCTCTGCCCCCATTCAAACATCCACAACATTTTCATGTCCCCACTGCCACCTGCCAGTGTGATGCGACACTGTTTGGGTTCTGCAAGTTCCTCTTGATAACAACCTTGCTTTCCCCAGATGCTTGGGCAAAGGACATTTATAAATGAGAAATCATAGAATCATNCGCTGGACCTGTTCCAACAGTTCAATGTCCTTTCTATGTTGAGGACTCCAGAACTCAACACAGTACTCCAGGTGGGGTCTCACAAGCGCCGAGCAGAGGGGGAGAATCACCTCCCGTGACCTGCTGCTCACACTTCTTTTGATGCTCCCAGGATACGGTTGGCTTTCTGGGCTGCCAGCACGCACTGCTGGCTCATGTTGAGCTTCTCATCCATGAGAACTCCCAAGTCCTTCTCCTCAGGGCTGCTCTCCAGCCAAATATATAAACGTGAAGGGCTGCTGGAAGGAAAGGACCTCCACCGAAATCTGGGCACGGTTTACCGTGCGCTGCCACCACGAGCAGAGGAGCCAGGAACACAGCGCCTGCTCGTCACCAACAGCCTGTCCCTCTGGTTTACCTGAGGTTTGATAAGCTACTTAAAACTCAACAAAACTAGACTTTCTCTCTATCTCATTTTATTTTTAAACTCCACTTCTCATGCAGAATCAACACTCCTACAGAAAAAGAGAAGGGATTTTCACCTAAGCTCAACGCTCAACCCTACCATCTCTGATCAACCTACCCAAATTCCAGCTCCAAAGTCTACCTGTGGTCGTGATGCTTTGGTTAAGCTGGTCCCCGTTATCACAGAGAGCCCAGGGGACCCACAGACCCTGCAGGGGTGGCAGGAGAGGATCCTTCCATTGATTTTTTACTCCGGAGCAGAGGAAATCTGATTAACATGTGAAAAGCTGCACTGTCCATGTGAGAAAGTACCTGCTTTATTATGTCACACTATATTATACTCTAAAAAAGTACAAAATTACTCATTGCTAACTTCCAACCATTAGAGAGTGCAGCAGGGTGCTCAGAACTATTTCTAACATTCTCCAAATACGTGACACAGGCAGAGTCCAGGCTGGATGGGGCTTGGAGCAACCTGCTCTGGTGGGAGGTGTCCCTGCCCAGGGTAGGGGGGTTGGAGCTCAGTGATCTTTAAGGTCCCTTCCAACCTGAACTGTTCTATGATTCTATGACAGTCTGGAGAACCCATCATTCCCACATATAATATTAACATCTGTGAGTCACTTACCCCATTATGAAAAAGAATCTAACATAAAGCACGGCCTTCACTATTCCTCGCTCTGATTTATCCAGGGACAAAACCACCAAACCGGTGCATACACAAGAAGGAACTCTGTCATACACCTTCTGTTTATTTAGAAACCCTGGGGTCCCCCTCTCTCCTGCAAGTCTCTACCTCTTTAACGACTTCATTTTGCCATGCTTTGGAAATTCCTTTCTCTGAAGGTGCCAGCAAGTACTAACAGAAGCAAAGCTGGGCTGCAAACTTGATTATCCCTTTCTCCCTCCATCCAACCTTCTCCTGGGATCCTACAGAAGAGCTAGGGATATTCTCACTCCGTGGCCTACCACCAACAGGCATCCGAGCGCTGCAGTGGCACTGGGACTGTGGCTCAGCTGAAGCTCAAAAGAAACCCAAGTGTCTCCCAGTAAAAGGA
The DNA here is from genome assembly GCA_013400375.1 of Thinocorus orbignyianus. Lineage (NCBI taxonomy): Eukaryota > Metazoa > Chordata > Aves > Ciconiiformes > Thinocoridae > Thinocorus > Thinocorus orbignyianus. Next base: position 770,645 of record VXBW01005892.1, on the reverse strand, counting down.
GGATCTACTGAGTGTGTTCCTGTCCTGCAGTTTCACTTTCCAGGTTCTGGGAAGGAGTCACTTCTGCCACTTATTTCCACACTTGTGGCACCAGTAGAGCCCAACTAGCCCAGCTGCGAGGAACTGGAAGGCATGGAGCACAACGGTGTTCAGTCAGTCAGACCTGGAGGCTGCACAGGGTTGCCAAGACATGGGGAGCTTTGTAAGAGAAGCCTCTTGAGGGAGGAGGGAAGAGGAAGGCTGGGGCAGGCGGAGGGCATGACAAGTTCCTGAAACTCAAGAGCTGGCAACAGAAAGGTTTGCATCAGCTGCTTCGTAGTCAAGGGAAAACCACCCCGAGCTTCCTCTGATTGGATTTTCCTCACTTTGACGCACACTAATGTATTTTTAGCCCTCTTGGCCTCAAGTGTGGCTGTTACATCAAGTTGATCCAGCCAACAGGCCAAGACAAGCAGGAGAGATCCACCCAGAGCCTCTCCAACTGCAGACCTCACCACCTCCTCCATTCCCAGTGGCTTCAACCCAAGTGGGCGCCACACGCAGAGCACTGGAGCCCTTAGCTTAGAAAGTGAGATGTTTGCCCTGCCATTCCCCCACACCAGTGGGTTCCCAGTCTAGCCGGCTGCAGAGCCCTTGCATGACCGCACAACGAGTCCCCAGCCCAGCTTTTTATTCTTTATGCCTCCGTCCTCAGCAGAAAAGTCTGCAAGAAGCCAAAAGACAGGTTCCTACCTCATTATCCACGCTCTCCGTGGCCATGCACTGGTTGTTGGCTAGCGTGGTGATCTCTCTGCTTTTGGGGGTTTCCATTCGACAGCTACAGAGGGGGACTTCCTGGAGACCATCTACTTCCATTGCTTCAGGACCATTGGAAAGACCTGGAGTACAGAAAACCAGGAAATCAACTCTGAAATTCTCTTCCAGGAGAAAGGATCCAGCCTGGATCAACACCACCCACCCTGTGGCATCCTCCCCCTCCATGTCCTGAAACACTTTTCAAGGCATTATCCAAACCCTGTAAAAAAAGATCCCTTTGTTACTTCAGCTGGGAGTTTGCAAAAGCATCCTGTACTTTTCCAAGTCCAGCCAGGCTATAGATGAAGGTGCTGAAATCAAGGATGGGTAAGTTAAGAACAGTTTACTCTGAGAAAACCTCAGGAAACCTAAGGAAAAGCCCCGCGGAGGCACACATTTCTATCAGCCTGCTTCTCCTCCCCACCTGTCCCAAAACACTGTGGTCTGGCACCGGAAAATTTGTAGGAAACCCCTCAGAGCTGGAAATTTGAATAGTTAGTGGAGTGACAAATAGAGAAGAGCAGGAAGGCACAAACTTCTATTTGCAGAGCCTTATTACACAGATGGGAAAACAAAATTCCTGGGACTATTTAGTCTCAGCCAACCAAGAATTATTTATTTTGGAAAGAGAACAAACCAGGGAAAAGAAAGCAGCAAGATGCTCAGACGTTCTTGCCTTCTCCTCATCTCTTTCTCTCAGCTTTTGAACGTTTTTAAACCTCTTTAAAGGTGGAGAACGGTTTTTGGAGGGGGCTCACCACCAGGTATGGGGGGCACAGCGTGAATGTTCTTGTGGCTCCTCTGGATCCAACTCAATCACTAGGCTGCTCACGATTGCAAATCACTGGCCTAATGATAGAAGGATTGCTTTTAGTCCTATGCTCCTACTCTTACCCAACACAATCATAACATCATCCCAAGCTTTCCCGACCCAAGCCAAGTGAGAAGGCAACATCCTGCTGGTTTTTAAGCTTTTGAAAGGAGAGTTAGTTTGCTGCTAAGATTAATTTCATTCCTGAGGGAGATTCCCCTTTAGCTGCCTTATCAATGGCAGCAGCCCCCCGCAGCATGGCTACGACCCTATCAGCTGAGCACCAGCTCCTCTCATCTTGTAAGGAGTTTCCTTTAGCCAACAAGTTGCAAGACCCAGCCTGGAGAAGGGACGGGATATTTCAAGACACACACAGGCAGAGGGAAAGTTCTTGCAGTTTTCATGTAAAATCCCATCAAGATCTTAAGGCTTTAAGAGCTTTTTCTAGGAACACAAATCACAAAGCTCATTCCTCGCCTTCCAAGCTGTCAGTTTCATAATCTTTTTGACATCTGGAGGCTCCCATGAAAGCATCCCTCAGCCATTCTGACCCTCCCTGGGTGGTGAACACTCCCACCTGCTCTTTGATGTGCCTCTATCAAAAAAGCCAGACACCTTTTGAAAATGAAAGAGCGATGGGCAACAGATGTACAGATCCAGGTCAGCCAGGAGGGGCTGGACAGGAGGCAAGTTTAGCACTGGGAATAGTGGCTGGGGGTGAGAGCCCAGGAACCACCCTTGTTCAGCCCCAGGAAGAGAAGAGACAAAAGGAACTTGAGAGGGGGAAGCACTGGAGAGATGTTAAACCAGCATCCTTCAGGAAATGGAGGGGAGCTCTTAAGCAGGGACAGGAGAGCTGGGACAACACCTTTGACCCCTTGCTGGGTGTTTTCCTGAGGAATGGAGGGGAGCTGCCAAGCAGGACAGGAGCACTGGGACAGCATCTGGAACCCCTTGCAGAGTGTCTTCCTGAGCCACCGTACTCCACTGAAGCTGGGGACCCTGACCCCATCCCATCCCCATCTGTCTCCATTCCTAACAGTATCCCATGCCCAACCCATGCCTGTGTCCATCTCCATGTCCGTCCCAACCCCATCCCTAACAGCATCCCATCCCGTCCCCGTGTCCATCCCATCCCCATCCCTAACAGCATCCCATGCCCATCCCATCCCTGTGTCCATCCCATCCCACCACTGTCTCCATCCCATCCCCATCCGATTCCCATACCCATCTCTATCCCTGTCCCCATCCTTAACAGCATCCCATGCCCATCCCATTCCCAGTGTCCATCCCATCCCCATCATGCCCATCTCTGTCCCTCTCCCCTTCCCTAACAGCACCCCATCCACGCCCATCCCATCCCACTCCCGGATCCCAGCGCTCCCCGCTCGGTGGGTCCCCTCGGCCGCCAGGGGGCAGCCTGGCCCCCGCCACCGCCCCGGCAGCGCCCGGCGGAACAAAGCCCGGCTCCCGGTCCCGGTCCCGGCCCCGGTTCCAGCCCCGCTCCCGGTGCTGGTTCCCGCTCACCTCCCGCCGGCGGGGAGAGGATGCCCTTCACCCGCAGATCCAGGGAATCCAGAGACACCTCCATGTACTCCATGCTGTTCTCCTGCCCGGGGCCCTCACGGCCTCCCAAGGATGCTTTATAGGCTTCGGAACCTGGATGGAAACAACCAGCCTGGTCACACCAGGTAAAACTAATCATCGAAATAAACCTAATCAATCAAATGCAAGCACGTGCAGGCCTAAGGGCCATGTTTAAGGCTGCAGGCTGTAGGCAGGCTCCTCAGAGGCCATGAGGACAGATGCACATAGAATTAGGAAAATACAACATCTGGGCACATATGACACGATTGATCTCTTCCTCCCGCCTGATCAGACAGATTGTCCATTCAGGTAGGTAACAACTAGGGGGGAAAAAAAAGAGTAAGTTCTGCCTCTGAAAAGGCACATCTGCCTGCTGCTGTACTGCATTGGCAGCAGAAGCTTAAATGGCACAAGGAAGGGATGAAACCAGGGCTCAGAGCATCCTCCCGTCTCCGACCTGCTGCATGGGGCTCCAGGTACACCCCGGCCAGGTAGAGACCTCTGGGCTCACCATGGATGTCATGAAAATGATGGGACAGGTGCCATCCAGCTTAATGGGAGGGGGGAAAATGTAAAAGCTAAGTCCTGGCTTTAAGTGAACAAAGCTTCTGCTAGGAAGAGATCACGCAGGGGATTCTCCACTGGGAAGAGATGGTGTGGGGACCGCCCGGAGCCTTCCTGGGAATTGTCACTCTCCTCACACTCCCTTGGCTTTGGTTTCTCTCCTAGTTTGCTGCTCCCACTCAGGCTTGGCCAAGAGACTCGTGCTGGCCTGAAGGACTGGCCACCACCTTTATTGAAGGGGTGGAAAACCAGTCTGCATCAGAAATTAAGGATTAGCTGTTAGCTCTGAAAGGGATGAGGGACGCCCACTTCTTGAGCAAGGGGCCACCTTGGGAGGAAGAGGAGCAAGGCAGACGACTGACAAACCCCAGGCACAGACCAAAGGCTGAAACGTGCTCATTTAGCTCAGAAACAGCCACATACCTGCTGACAAAAAACCAAATGGCCTGTTTGCAAGGAATTAGCAAACACAGAGGAATAAAGCCTTCGATGGCAATGGGCGTGCGACACCTTAATAACAAAGCTGAAGGTGCAGCTTCACCTAGAAGACTGTCCACTTTTTTTTACCCATGTTGTTACCTTTCCTGAAGCAGTATCACATCCAGCCTGCGCTGCTGGCTCTCCCCACCCCACAGTTTTCAGGAGACAAAAGCCACTGAAACCTTCTTTTGAGTTCTGGGTAACTTAGATCAAAGATGAATGACCACCTAAAGGATGTCCCCACCATGAGATGGGACAAGGGTAGCTCATCACAAACGTCACGGGGCTTTCAGAATCAGCAAAGACAACCTGCATGTTCCATTCAGCTGGACAAAAGCAACTGAGCGTCACTCTGGGGTGGTTCTTCTCCCTCCTGCATCTAACCACACTCCACATGGACACGAGTCCATGAGGTCTTTCTTGGATACTCTAAAATAAAGGGAGTTCGTGAACCAAACAATGTTCCTCCAGCATGCTGAGCATAAAACCACCTCATATTTATCCTGCTGTTAAGAGTTCACACCACCAGTCACTGCAGGGAGATGCAAGTTCACAGGCTAGTTTACCATACAGCCCATCCTTGAAAAGCAAGAGCGAGCTCTGCAAAGAGCCACTGCCCTACGGGCCTCAGGCCCTCACCCCTCCACCTGGAAGGCTAATTTCTACTTAGTTAACGACCAAATCACAATCAGTTACCTAACACACTGGCTTGTTTCTTTTTATTCCTCCGTCTCCTCTTGCGGGTTGGTTTCAGCCATGGACTGTCCGTCTTTCCTTTCCTCTTCAGCAGCTTCTTCTTGATGCTGGACTCCGAGCTCTGAATAACCAGAGAGGCCACGTGCATGTAAGGCATGTTGGCATCAGCGTCCCAGCAGTCCCTTGCGCCCATGCGAGAGAGCCTTCTCCCAGCTTGAGTCGTGCAAAAAGGCCTTAAGGGGGGGGGGGGGGGGGGGGGTTTGAAATCAAGTGGTGCTAAGATGTCTTTATAGCACGGAAAAGGAAACACAAGCACACGTGTGGGTGTATTTCCTGTCATCTCAGCAGTGCACGCTTCATTTTCTCTTCCACATAGGCTCTTACACCACACTCAGCACTCGCTGAGCACCTTCACACAGCAACACAGGCACACGCACGCTTTTACCTCCTCCCCAGAAAACAACTGTGGGTTTTTCAAACTAAAATATCCCTGTTTCTCCACAGTCGTGCTAGAAAATGCCAAAACCCCCC
>VXBW01005892.1:679718-765164 GCA_013400375.1 Thinocorus orbignyianus | reverse complement strand
ACCTTGCCTCACACCCAAAGGGCCACCTTACAGGGTTGGGATGGACCCAGGGGAGCTCAACTCTACAGCAGCAGAGCAGCTAGCTCCCTCCCTGAGCACGGGGCGCCAGAGCAGCATGGAGCAGTCATGCAGCAAACAGTCAGACACACATGAGTCTAAAAAGGAGTTGAGTTTTGGGTTCAAAAATAACACAGCTGTCTGGGGTGGGTTTTCAAAGCCAACACTGGAACGGGGAACTGGGGACCTCGTCCCTGATAGGAAGCCTTCAATGCATCGACTGCAAAATTCATGTTCAAAGAGAAACTGCCAGCTCCTGATGCTTATCCATCTCCCACCAAACCTACAAAAAAACCTCTGGCTACAGCCAACAGCAGTTGGATCAGGCCCCACCTCTATGGCCTACCTTGAGAGGAAGCTGATGCAGCACCATGCCCTGTTATCACAGGGAGTGAAGCTGGGCAAAGGTGGTGCTGAGCCGTGGCTCTCCAGGGCAGCTCTATGCTGCCTCTGACACCGTCCTCGAGCATGGGCTCGGTCGTGCCCAGCCACGTGGCTCACACCAATTGCATCACTCTGCTTTGCTTTTGAGCCAGTCCCTGTCTGGGGAATGGACTGACTCACCAGATAAGAGCAGAGCAAAAAGCACCGTGTAGGACGGGGAGATACAACTTGGGAGGTTGGTCTTGACTGCAAGCCTTGCTTTGAGTTAATGCCACAGCCTGGCCTCGGCTACCCAAAGAAAGGGGGAGGTGACACAGCTCCCTGCTGCTCAGGCCTCTCTGGTTCCTGTTGTGTCAAGAGCACAAGGAACACAACCCTAAAAGCTTCAACAGTTCACTTGGTATGATCATTCCAGGATTTGAAGGGAGCTACAGGAGAGTTGGAGAGGAACTCTTTGTCAGAGAGTGGAGTGATAAGACAAGGCGGAATGGCTTTAAATTGGAAGAGGGGAGATTTAGATTGGATATTAGGAAGAAATTCTTTGCTGTGAGGGTGGTGAGGCACTGGAACAGGTTTCCCAGAGAAGCTGTGGCTGCCCCATCCCTGGAGGGGTTCAAGGCCAGGCTGGATGGGGCTTGGAGCAACCTGGTCTGGTAGAAGATGTCCTTGCCCAGGGTGGAGGGGTGGAGCTCGATAATCTTTAAGGTCCCTTCCAACTCTAACCTTTCTGTGATTCTATTAAGCATTGGAACAGGCTGCCCAGGGAAGTGGCTGCATCACCATCCCTGGAGGTATTTAAAAGACAGGTAGACATAGTCCTCAGCGATACGGTTTAGTGGTGGTTTTTGTCAGTGCTGGACTGAGGGTTGGACTAGATGATCTGAAAGGTCACTTCCAACCTAGACCATTCTAGGATTCTATCATTTCTACCTTCAGCTCAAAACATCAAGAAAATGAAGCCAAAAATTTTCTCAAAGGTGACTGAAGAGTTGGGGTGCCTTAAATGCTGGCTCCTCAATTTGAGATGCTGTGGAAAGGGAGTAAAATTTTACAGTAAAGCAGAGGATGGGCGATGGAGACAATCATCGAACAACAATTTAAATAAAAATCAGGTTCTCTTTCACCAGCCACCCAAAAATCATCAACAGCTGGTAAGAGCCTTGCCCTAGCACCATTGACATACTCCCCTAGGGAGTACCTGTCTGTCTGTCTGTGTGCTCTTTGGATGTCTCCCAGGAAACAGGAGGTTGCACAACAAATCAATGTGAATTTAGGCTGTGGGCTGGGCCAGTGGATTTGGGAACAACTCCATCTGGACTCCAAAAAAGGTCTGCTGAGCTTCAGGTTGTTCAAGAAAACACTGCTGGCTCCTACCACTCCAAGTCTGCATCTCAAAAATTTAATCACCCTTAAATATTTCTACCAACACTCAAATGATTAAAAGCAGTCGACACCTTGTTGAAAACAACAAACAAAAGCCCATCAATGAGCAGCAGAAAGCAATTAATTGTCTCACAGATCAGGGTTAAGCACCTTGTGGAAAACAATACTGGGTGCGTGGGTGGTTTCAGATAGTGAGTTTTGTCAGAGAGACCTGAAACTACACCATTCTCTCTCTGGCAGCAGCACAAAGGGGAAATTATTATCAACAGGACAAAGACTGAAAGACACATTTCACAGCCAGACTCACCAAGTCAGACTCATCTCCATCCTCCTCCTCCTCCACAGACTCTCCAGACTCCTGTTCCTCCTCAGACTCAACATCATCAATCTGCAGCCACCATTTGCCCAAGAACAGAAGGAGTCAGTCAGGTCGGGTATCTCAAAGCGGGGCATCCCCCTGCTGTGCCCCCAACCCAGCAGAGCATCCCCCCATCAACCCGCACATGCACCAGCAGAATTCCCTCTCCAGGGCAGGAACTCCAAGGCTGTTAATGCACATCCCAGCACATCCATGAGGATGGTAAAGGGGAAGAAAAAAATAAATAAATAAAACCCAGAAGGAAGTTTTCCGACCAAATCTTAACTTCCATGATCATCCAAAACCAACCTCATGGCCACACTATGTACCATAATTTGGGAAAAAATTATCTAAACCTATTTTAGTGCTTTATGAACCCATTACAAGCAAGATTAGGAAGACATTTCTCACTGGTTCAATGAATTCCATAACTATATGTGGAGGGGGTTCAGCATATATAGTGGACCACAGACTTATTTAGCAAAGCTGAAGCTGAGAGGGAAGCTGGGGAGACTCCCACAGGTGCCATGGGGAGCAGGAAAAGGTCAACAAAAAGCCTCACTTCCACTGCTGTGCTTTCTGCCATCTCACAGGCTGAGAAAACCTAGAAATTGCCTCAATTCATGCCACTCCTACCCATTCCATACAAGCAGCATCCCATCCTGCTCCTTCAGGTCCTGCACAGGGCATGTGAATACCTTTCTGGTGGTGTCTGCATCGGACGCGCTGTCTTTAGAGGTCCTGTTATCATCTGCAGGAAACAGAGCTGCCTGTTCTGCTCCGTGATCATCCTCCTCTTCCAAATCATCCGAGTCTTCCTCTTCAGAGTCTACATCTATGCTCTCCCCGTTCACGTGAGGGCTGGCATCACCCAGGTCCTTTTCACTCTGAAAGTCCCCCCACCGCAGGAGCCACAAAGACAACATCAATTCACAGGACAGAGCAGGTGAACCCATCCCAGGGGCTGGCCTTGTGTCCCTCCAGAGCTCTTCAACGCTGCCAGCAAAGCCAGCCTGAGAGCCTGCTGTGTGGCACCTAACCCTGTTGAGCTGGGGAATGAGGAGCCACGAGGAGTCCCTCCAGGCTCTTGGGCTGTACAAGGATCTAAGGGGAGAAGAGCTGCTGGGCAGGAACCTTCAGAGCCCTGTAGTCTAACCCAGACATGGAAGGCAGCTCCACCATGGCATACCAAGGGTGCAAGAAAGTTTCTAGAGAATGGAAAGGGAAGTTAAATCAGAGAGAGGGAATTTTGTTCCGTTCCATGAAAGCCTGGCATTGTTTTTCTTTGAATGCAAAGACCATGGGTTGCAGCTAAAGCGGAATTTGACTAGAAGGAAGTCTCTGTTATAACTTTTTTTAAGTAACCAGTTATCTAGCCTGTTACCTTGAGGACTCTGAAACAAAGGGGTTATCACATGGGGTATGCTTGAAACCTCTCCAGTTCACGGGAAATGTATTCCACCGGAAAATGTTTGTTTAAAGGTTGGTATGTGAACAGCCACCCTTACGGAGGCATTCTCGAAGCAGCAAGGCTGCTACAGGCAGGATGGTGCCACCAGAGAGAAGATGCAGACTCAGAAGGGAAGGTGTTGAAGGTAACCAGCCAGCACCTTCCTGCTCTCGGAAGGAAAGAAGCAGCACCATGGGGCTGGTGTGCCAGGACAAGGGATGTTTATGGTGACAACAGATACTTTCAGTGGGCTCAGTGCTCCCCTCACCTTGGCACCCGCAGAGGAATGAGTTATGCTCTTAAACATCTCAATCATTGTTCTCTGTTTTAACACTTTGGTCTTTTTCTTGGGAACCAGGCTATAGGTTCCCATTCTCCGTTTTTTCTTCCGAGATACTGCAGCAGCTGGAAAAGAGAAGCAAAAGAAATCCAAAGTTTCCTTGGGAACAAGAAGGAGAAGGGATAGAGAGCAGAGGCTGTGCTAGGGGAAACCACATTTGAGGGCATGATATCAGAAAAAGGCTTTCCCCTCCAACTAATTTATTTACAAGTCAACCAAAAAGTGACACACACACAGGTGCAAACACACAAAGAGCTTTCTGCCAGTGCTGCAAACCCACCCAAATTCTGAGTATCCTCTCCATGCTCCTTCTGGCCCCTGTATCACCACATTCAACATTAAATCCTCAAATTAGCCCGCATTTGGCAACGCTGCTGATGCTGCAGGAGGCTGAACAGAACCAACTTGCTCAAATAAATACTGCGAGGCCAACAACGCTGACTTAAAATGAAAGCAATCGTACAATAAAGAGCCATTTGCCATTTAACCTCATTTCACACCTACTAAAGAAGTTTGTTTGATTCCTTTCACTGCTTTGACTGGGTCTTAATTTGTTAAGTTTCCCTCCTGGCCTTCTAATCAAATCAGTCATCACACCTCACTGCCTGATGCTGTCTTTGGTGAATTCACATCAGAAGGATGCTTACTGCAGGCTCTTCAAGCCAGCCTCAGCACTAGCGCTGGCATTTGCAGCTGCACAGCTTGTTCATTGAAAGCACTTCTTCATCTCTCCATGATGACATTTCACCAAAAAAACCCTATGAAGATACCTCCCCCAAAATCTGTTAACCCAATTTAATTCATTTACAAGGATGTAGTTTATGGTAGCTAGTTGTGGTGTTAGATTAAGTCCCTCACAACTAGATAGAAACCCCTTCAGAATATCACATAGGAAGAAGGGATGGAAGTGTCTCCTCTAATAGCAAGTGTCAGCAGAACAGTGACCCGGGGTGTGGTGGAGCCAGATGGAACACATCTACCTGCCCACACCGAGCATCCTGCACAGCAGAAAACTGGAAGACTTCACTCGGGAGGCTACTTTAATGGGGGACTGCAAGAATGTACCCTCTACACCACCCACAAGTGACCAGGAGGGAGTTTGGAGGACACAATTGTTACGCTGGCAGAGAAGAGGCTACATGAAATAGTATCTGTCAAACCAGGTCTGATGCCAGCAGGAACGGGAACCCCCAAGGAGACGCAGTGGGAAAAAGGTACTAACAAGAGGTTTCAGTCAATGTCAACCTGCTTCATCTTCCACTCAACCCCACACAAACAGATCTTAGGAATTTTAACTCTGCCCTTTTTACCCGTCTGCAACTTCGTGGTGGCCACATAGCTCTGGTTCTGAGGTAGTGACTGGTGAAGGCTCGGGAGAGAGGGCAACGGCAACGGCTTCCCAAACTCCAGGATGTTTTTGTTGCCTTCCTCCTTGGATTCTTTTTGATCTCTGCTGTCTCTCCCATCTTTGGGGTCTTTACTTGCAAGCTGGAAAACAAAATGCAGTTAAATTGAGCCTTTGCATGCAAAAGGAAAAAAAAACAGCCCAAAACAATCAAGAAAATAAACTTAATTCCCTTCTCTCAAGCACAATCACCTTCGTTTGCAGACAGGAGCACACCTTCAAAGCAAAATTCCCCAGCGCTTTCTCTAGCAAAGACTATTATTTTGCCTAAAGACCAAAAAACACCCTCATCCTGCTACTTGCTGAAAGTTGTTGCCTTTGAAGGGGAAAGGCTACACCGCAGAGGCAGAGCTGGTGGGTCCAAACCAAGTGCAGGTAAGGAAAAGGACCTGTTGCTGTTTATACAGACATTTGGTTGGCTCCAGAGAAGAAGAACCAATGCAGCAAATACATCCAGCTCCCTGAAATGTGCCCTGAACACGGCTGTCACATCAACCATGAACCGTAAGAATTTCACAAAGACAATCAGGAAAAGTAGACAGCAATGGCCTATGAAGATGATGAGGGGACTAGAATATCTATCCCATGAGGAAAGGCTTGGGTCTGTTTGGTCTGGAGAAGAGAAGGCTGAGGGGGGATCTGATCAACACCTAGAAATACTTCAAGAGTCTGGAGACTTGTGCACACAAGTTAATTTGGGATGATAACCAGGGGATTTATATTAATGCCCAAATCACTAAACCATCCTATTTGCTTGGGTTCCCAGAGCTACAGTGCTAAAGGACTCGCTGTATTGCAGAGGACAAAAAGCCAGGTTGCTACCAAGAGCTCAAGTCAAATACTGATGAGCTCATTCTAATGCTTTTCCACATGAAAGCTCTGTAGAAAAAAATATAATCATAGAATCATAGAATGGTTAGAGTTTGAAGGGACCTTGAAGATCATCCAGTTCCAACAGCCCTGCCCTGGGCAGGGACACCTCCCACCAGACCAGGTTGCTCAAAGGATGGACATCTGTCCACCCAGATGTCAAGCTGGAGGCAAGTTTGGCCAAGACGCCCCAGCGAGTGAGTAGCAGAGTTAGGAGATGACAAACTCTGCCGTGGGAACGTTTCAGGGCTGCTCCACTAGCAGGACAACACTTCTTATGGGACTTCTGAAGCAACAGCTGAAATACCACAAGAGATAGAGAAATCCAGGCAAAAGGAAGAAAGGAATAAAAAGCAAAAAGCAGCACAAACACTCTTTGAAGTCCAGGTTCAGATAAGACACTGCTTTTCAAGTGATGTGACCTTGTGAACAAACGGGGAACTGGCTGATTCTACTAACGACGGCTCTGCCACGCGCTTGCTGCCAGCAGAGAGTGAGGACTCGGTCACGGGCAGAGAAGCTGCAACGATAATCAGAAACGACCCGCACAAAAAGGCCATCAAATTGCCAATGATTCCTGTATCAAGCCCGTAACTTCTGGCTGAATTGCCACATAAAAGGCATCTGCTCTTGGATTAAGGATTTCAAAGGCGACAGATCTACCATATCCTTTGATATGTTGTTCCAATGCCTAATTGCTCTCCCTGTCAAATAATTAAATGCATTATGCTTTTTCAACTAAATTAAAATGCCCTGTATCATCAGAAACTCTCGCTCCAAGTAGATACTTATGGACTATGATCAACTTTTTTTTTATTTTCTTTTCCATAAGTTTAATAGAGAGAGGAAATTAAGTGTCCATAGGTTCAATTTTCTGGACATTGGCTGACCCCTGAGACCGCTCCCAGTTGTTCTACCCCTTAAAAAAAAAAGTACATCAGGAGTGCCAGGCACAGCATGGCAGTAACAGTCCCAACAATACTATTTATACCTCTTGAAAAGTCCCTAGTTTATAGATGGAAAGGTTAAAATGGTGACTCTTGGCTACAAGATTATTCTGAGAATTCCCGAGTCCCTTGGAACATCCACTGCTTTACCATTTTTAACTTAAAATTACAAAAAATGAGCTTGGGAGAGGCAGATGGGACAAAGAGCTGCCTCCAATAAGGGCTGCACTTTCTGTCCTTCAAGAGCAGGTTCTTGCAATTGGTCTCTGATAAAACCTGCTGTTCCTCCCAGCCACTGAGAATTCACATCCAGACCATGCCAGGCTGTTTGGAAGAACATAATCAAATTCTAAATGGAAAAAGTAGTATGTGATTAACTTGGGGTTTTTCTCTCCCCCTGTAATTACAATTTGGAAATAAATTAAAAATCTTCAATAGGGCTGCATGACAACTGTTAAATGGGACTTTTTCATGGCAATTCTGGTAGAACAGTTTTTTAAAATCAAATTAAGCCTTGCAAAATCTGGATTGTTACTTGGAGGCATATACAGCAATGTTAAAGAACAAGAATTCCCACAGAGAGGTGACCGTATCTCTCCAGAAGCCTGATGTCATGGGAAGCTGAGCAAGTCAGGAGAAAAAGATACAGACTCTCTCACATGTGTGTGTGAACATATATATATATATATAAAATAATACTAAATCTAGGGATTGTAATAAAAAGGATCAGCAAAGATTTGAAAGCTCTTACTCAGTTTTCTCACCATCCTTCTTAACTAGATAAACCAGTTACATCTATGATGTTTTTATTAAATTTTACTCTTCCAACAAGTGGATGAAACTTTATTCTTTTCCCATTTCTAATGTCTCTGAATTCTGTCGGTTCCTTAACTCCAGATTGTGGGTATAGCCCATCCTGGTCTCCTACACTGAGCTTTTATGTTCTCTTCGCTCCTCATTTAAACACTCCCAGAAAAGAGGGAGTCTGCTGGGAAATGGCTTCTTCCTTCAAAGCCCACCATGCTGGCCAAGAGCTGGTTCAGGCACACTCTGAGTCTCTCCTCGCATGGATTATTCCACGTCCTTAGCGGCCCAGGTCGTCCCAACCACCTCTCAGCAGAGGACAGAGTTGGGAAACACGTTCCTGTGCAACCTGCTCTAGGCAGACCTGCTTTGGCAGCGGGGGTTGAACTAGATCCAGCCCAATGGAGGGTCCCAAAAATGCTCAGAGAGCTGGAGCGCCTCTGCTATGAAGACAGGTTGAGGGAGCTGGGGTTGTTCAGCCTGGAGAAGAGAAGGCTTCGGGGAGACCATATAATGGCCTTGCAGTACTTGAAAAAGGTTCAAGGAGAGATGGGGAGGGACTCTGGATCAGGGAGGGGAGCCACAGGATGAGGGGGAAGGGTTTGACACTGGAAGAGGGGAGATGGAAATGAGACCTGGGAAAGAACTTCTTTGCTGTGAGGGTGGTGAGACACTGGAACAGGTTGCCCAGAGAAGCTGTGGCTGCCCCATCCCTGGAGGGGTTCAAGGCCAGGCTGGATGGGGCTTGGAGCAACCTGGTGTGGTGGGAGGTGTCCCTGCCCAGGGCAGGGGATGGCACTGGATGGTCTTTAAGGTCCCTTCTAACTCTAACCAATCTATGATTCTAAGAGCACAACGTTTTCTGTGTTTTTAAAAATTAAACTCAAGCGCTTTCTTCATTCTAATGGGATCGACCATGTTTCTATTATTGGCACAAAAGTCCCCTACAGCAGGAAGGAGAAGTTACTGAAAATGGCAAAAGACAGAATACCTTCCTTTTTTTTTTTTTATTTTTTCCTTTTTCTTTCCAAAAGCATAAATACAGAACAAACAAACCTTACTAATTAAACCCCACCTTGGTTCAACACGCTGCACAAGGCATTCCTCCCACAGCCCGGCAATTAAGAGTTCCTTCCTTACCAAATGAGGAACAACATCCAAACCAGCCCAGAACTCCAGCCCTGTGCCAGTGCAAGGACACGCTGCAGCTCTGGCTTTGGAGCGGGGCAGCTTTGAAGAGCACTGCAGAAGGACTGATGATCATTCTCAAGACCCAACACCATCTCTCTTCAACCTCAGACGCACGAGCTGTTTTGTTTCTCTTCTTTTAAGGATTGTCATCTCTGGCACGGGAGGAGCTTGAAACCAAAGCTAAGTAGCCAGGGAGACTTTTAGTTTAGTTCTGCCACCGGGCGGCAGCTGTCACAGGGCCACCTTCGTCCTTCCAGCCACCAACTGGATGCAGGGGGGTAACGAGACTAGTACCAAGGCGCTGCCTTTGAACAGCACAAAGCAGCAGCTCCCAGGGGTATCTGCCTCTTAACAACTGCTGAACGATATTTAAGCAAGAAATGTCAGTCTGCTATTAAAAAATTTATCACAGGCAGATGAGAGCGCCTGCAGGAGCTGCAGTGGTGCTGCTCCCCCTTCCCTTCACGCCTGCAGAACTGGAGTTTCACTACTGAACTTCACGGCAGCTGCCAGGGGAGATCCTGACCCCTGCCTAAGCCTTACCTTGGAGCAACTAAAAGAAACCTTTGGGGCTTTGGTCTTGAACTAGATCACAGAAGCCACAAGGCTGAGCAACCCCTTAATGCCCTTTTATCTGCAGATTAACACGTGCCCATTTAGAAGAGCAGATTCCAGTGCACCTCGATTACAATTGCACTGATTTGTGTGTGGTCACGTATCTGGATAAAATCGCATGGGTTTAGGCCGTTGGGCGGCTTAAACCCAGCCACAAACCTGCAGGTGGTGGGTCTAAACCCAGCATCGCCCACAGATGTGGACTCTGCTCCTTGTCCCTGTCCCCTCTGAGATGAAGCAGCGGGAGGGAAGGGAGCGTCACACACCAGTCAGAGCAGGGGAGCTCAGAGCAGCATCGATAACGAGCCGCTGCCCAAAAATAGCTCTGCTGGAGACCCGGGAGGGTTATTTCTGCGAGTTGTGGTCTGGGGCAGCCACCTTCAGCCGGTGCAGCGGAGCACCACCCAGTGAGTACGAAATTAAAAGTCCTGCACAATGTACATTCACTTTTAACCTCCCTCTACAGGAAATCCTCTCTAGAAGAAGTCCGGTGGTAGGATCTACAGCCTTGTCACTCCTGAGGGATGTTTCCCACAAGGGATGGCCAAGTTTGCACACATGGACTTCACGCCTTCAATGCACCTGCACATCCAGGGACCCCTCTGCAGAGGGTGCACCTTCAAGGTTCAGCCAAGCTGCCAGCAGCACTTGCAACCCAATAGAGAGCTCTACTGCACTATCATAGAATCATCTAGGTTGGAAGAGACCCTTGGGATCATCGAGTCCAACAATCAACCCTACTCTGCAAAGTTCTCTCCTACACCAGATCCCCCAACACCACATCTAAACCACTCTTAAACACATCCAGGGATGGGGACTCAACCACCTCTCTGGGAAGCCTATTCCAATGCCCAACCATTCTTTCTGTGAAAAATTCTTCCCTAATGTTCAGTCTAAACCTACCCTGTTGCAGCTTGAAGCCATTCCCTCTTCTTCTACCACTAAGTACCTGTGAGAAGAGACCAGCACCAATCTCTCTATAGTGTCCTTTCAAGTAGCTGTAGAGAGTGATGAGGTCTCCACTCAGCCTCCTCTTCCTCAAACTAAACAATGCCAGCTCCTTCAACCGTATGATTTGCTTTCCATGCTCTGTACTCTCTTTTTTTTTTTTTTTTTAATTTTCCTCCACTTGCAAGGAGACAGTATCCCTATCACTGTCCTCATCAGGACCTGCCCTTTGGTTTGAGTTTTCTGCATGTGGGATGTCTGAGCCTGCTGAGCAACTCCCGATGCTTTGCAGACCACCAAATGCCACCTGTCTGGGCCCAAGAGAGGAAGGGAAGATGTTTTCAGGCCAGGAGGTCCTGCAGAGCAACCCACAAACCACATCAGCACATCCCCCACAGCGCTGCTGGGCTCCCACAGGGAAAAGAATGCTTTACAGCAACAGCAACACCTGTGTGCACCAAAAAGAAAGCAGCCTCCTGGTCCTGGGACCAGATACTGAGTGGCAATGCTGCTTTAAGGTATAGTTTGATGAAACTATAGATGAAACAATTGGTTGTAGAAACACCAATGTAAGCAAAGTGTCTCCTGCCCCAGGCTCCTCCTTCCTGCTTCTCTCAGGCTTTGTCTCTCCCAGTTAAAACTGGTAACCATCATTTTGGGCTCACACTGAGAAGGGAGCCGAGACACAGATTTCTCCACTATATCTTCTGAAAGTTGAGCTCCCCTGACCTGCTCCTCTGCTCAGCACTAAAAAATACCACCAGAGAGACACATCTCAACCCACAGCCTTGTGGGCACCAAGATATGAATGGAAACATAACCTGGGATTCCCAGTTCAGCCACCTCTTTCTCCTGTCTCGAGAGATAACCGTGGGATGCTTTCCCTACCTTTATCCTCCTTTATCCCTTCCAGACACATCTTGGTGATGTTCAGCTCAGAAACAGCACTTTCCAAGCAGGAGGGGCCTCCTCCAAGCACAGGACACACACACACACACTTGCCTTTCAGTCTGTTTGTTGCCCGTCCCTAGAAATGGTCGGGTTCTTAATGAGGTTGTAAATGGATTAGGAAGGAAAGAAAGATTCTTTCCCTCCAGGTGCAATGCCTGTGGTACTGCACTATTCAGAAGGGGAGCAGAAATGATGCTGTCAACAACTCCTCTGAGTCCCTGTTCAAAAACTACCTTAACATGCCACAACATCAATTAAAATTGTCACCTGTTTCAGATTCAGCTTCGATCCCAATTCAGGAAGCAACTCCTAAACAGAGAAAAAGCCAGTTATATTTGTGAGAAAATTATTCTCTTCCTTTCAAAGAACAACCCCCATGTGCAGGGAAAGGCTACCAAGGTCCCCTGAGGGCTACTGGATTACAGAAAATAATTTTTTGGCCCCAGTGGGTTTCTGCAGGAGCTGGGGGGGAATAAATGGGGACACTTTGCAGGCAACAAAATACCTTCCCCCTTCTCCTTCTTCCAGGTCTGCAAGAAGGGTCTACCCACAAAACCAACAATGCTCTAAAGAATGCCACCAAAGAAAAGTACCGTGCACTGCAACATCAATTTCTGGGTGATTTCCACAATTTATTTCCTGGAAAACAGCGCCTGCTATTATCGGGGTGGTGCTGAAGGGGGAAAAGGTGTGAAGGCTGGTGCATGAAAAGCGACTGCAAGGTTCTGCTGGTGGATCCTCCTGGAAGCAGCTCAACAAATAAATAATCAGGACAGAAAAACGACAACTGGCACTGACAAGGAGCAAGGACTCTGCTACTCAAAAGAAAACAGCATGTAAATTTGAAGGACAATGGGGAAAAATTAGGTAGTAATTATGAGGAAGGCTGAACAAAACAGATGTTTTATTGTCTTGCAGAAATGAGATCGGATCTTGAGTTTGCGTTCAGAGGCAGAGGCTTGAGCAGAGAACATGGGAATGGACTCTTCTTACCATCCTTCTTGTGAAATACTGGTTTCCCCCCTATTTTAAGCCCTGGGGAAATAGCCAGAGGTGCTCAGGGAGAGACTGTGAGCTTTCTCCAATGGCCCAACAGCTACGCCAGGCTTCAGTTTCTGAAGGCCCTGCTGGCCATGTGAGCAAATACCCATCGATGGCACCGTCACCATCACAGCCACTCCTGTACCTGGCGCTGGAAGCATCTGCAAACACCACACACAGCTTTCTAGAGACAAACCTTGAAGGCCATAAGGGGTGGCATAAAAACATTCTTTTGATGTATCATAAAATATGAATGAGGCAAACACTCCCCTCTTAACCCAGCAGCCGTCTTTTAGAAGGGAATTGCCTCTTTCAATCGCTCGGCCCCAAGGGATCTCGCTCTGTCAAATTCCGCAAGGGTCTGGGGGTTTGCTCGGCCTCAAATTTAAGTGCACAAGAGGAAAGCTCGGAGGAAGGCTCAGTTGCAAAATGCCTTGTTTGGGTTAGAGAGAGCCTTACACGAGATTTGCACCAGGCTGCATGGATTGCACTCGGGCTTCCCTCTGCTTGCCAGCCAGAAAACACAGCAGGGGGATGAGAGAATTCAAATGCAACCAGGGGAAGACAGAGGGGAAACGAGTGGTTGAGGAGAAGGGTAGGGAAATCATGGCAGGCGTGGTTTCTGCCCCACTTTGGAGGCTGGGTGCCCAGGAGGTTCTTAATCTTGATGTGCTCTTTGGACTCCCCACCTGCTTCCGGAGGCGCAGGTGGTGCCGCAGCCACCGGCACCTTTCCCCATCTGGGGCTGGATATCTGCCACACATATTTATTTAGGGTTTGAGGTTTTTTTTATTTTTCCCTCTCTTCCCCCTGCTCCAGACCACAACGATTCACAGCTTTGAGACCTTCCCATCGTGTTATCGCTGTGCTGTCACCGGTGGGTGACATCTGAAAATCATTTTGCATTTGCTGGTCCCTGACAGCAAACCACTGCACCAACCCTTACGCATCTGCAGCAGCTCCCCATTTATCTCTGGGGGTCACTCACTCTTGCAATCCTTCCCTTGACCTAGTTATAGGATATCTAAAGGCCAGTCTCTCTCCATCATCAGACACAGCCCAGTGAGATCTAGCTCATTGCAGCTAAAGATGGTTGATGGTTGGACTAGATGATCTGAAAGGTCCCTTCCAATCCAAGGAATTCTGTGATTCTAGGAGAAAGTGTCACAGGGCTGGAGACCAAGCACTCGTACTGGAACTCTGCCTCTTCCAGTATCCAGTATTGGCAAAAGAACCAAAAACATAACTGAAAGAACCAAACTTGGCCAATGACAAAGAAAGATTCATTTCTCTATACCCCACTATAACACGAATGGACCAGATGACTTCACGTCTCCTTTTGCCTCTAAAAACCAGGCAGAGCTGGGTTTTATTAAGTGGTGGTAAATCCACCCCTAAGGATTCCGGAGTGAAGATTTCTGAACAAGTTGTGTTACTGCAGGCAACGTACAGAGAGAGACTGAGAAAACATCATCTGGTTTACGGCTGTAACGATACGACAAGGCAATCAAGTTGCCGAACACATCAGCTTCTTGACAGCTTCCAAGCTTAGGAGAAGCCTCAAGTTAACAGACTATGCTTAATTTCCTTTGGGTCGAACTCATAAGAAACCTAATTTGTTTCACAAGCAGCAGCTCTGGATTCCAGCAGACAGTTGATGAGCAATACAGCCAGGAGAGAAAGGCCATTTAGTGTCTCGCACAGATCTGCTGGAGAAGGGGATCAATCAATTATATATTTAGAAACACATTGGGGAAGAGAGCCGGTGGTGGCCACATGACTATTTTAACACCTCTTGCTCTCTGCAGCAAAAATAAAAATAAAAAATATGAAAAGAAATGAAAATAAAAATCAATTCACTCAGTGGAACACCTCCATGTTATGCACTCAAAGAGAGCCAAGACCAATGGCAGCAGCAGCAGCACTGGGCATATACATTACCAGGCTAGGGGTGGGTTTAGGCATTGTCTTCCGTGCTCTGTGGACCTTGACTTCAGCGTTAGCAGCGGTGGCTTTTCTAGCATCCACGTCCTTACTGCCCTCCCCGAGCTTGGCTGGCATCGTGGCTTGCATCTGAGAAAAGGAGCCCACAGTTCTCCCTTTGCTTGCTCCTCCTGGAAGGGTTTTTGCAGCATGGCCGGTGAGAGAAGCAAAGGTGCTGGTAGTCCTTAGAGGTTGCTCCTGTGCCATCTGCTTGGTGAGAATATATCCATTGCTCCCCGTTACAGAAGTCTGTGTGAAGTCATTAGCTTTCATATGGTTTTGCTTCCCAGTCTCGCCATCTCGTTCAGAAACGCCGTTCTCTGCTATCCTATTTAATTTAGTACTAGAGTCCTGCTGGCTCACTTTTGTATTGTCCTG
Source organism: Thinocorus orbignyianus (assembly GCA_013400375.1). NCBI lineage: Eukaryota > Metazoa > Chordata > Aves > Ciconiiformes > Thinocoridae > Thinocorus > Thinocorus orbignyianus. The sequence goes on along the minus strand of VXBW01005892.1, from coordinate 750,059 downwards.
AGTGTTTTTAGCTGGGTTCGGGTGGCTCCCAGCTTCGCTGTGCTCACAGGAACCGTTGGTTTCACCATCTACTGCCATTTTTGGTTCCCCCGCTTGCTTTTCCCTGGCGCTTTCATCTGCAGCCATGGCATTAAACCCTGGAGAAAGAGAGAAGAGAAGGAGGAAGAGAGGAGAAAGAAAAGGGTCACAAGTGGCAGCAGAACTCCAAAGAGAAGGTACAGCTGCTTAGTGGCTTATGAAGAACAAACCTCTCCCCCTGAAAACTGCTTGCTATGTGAATACACATCCCTTCAGGCTGCTCCCTCACCTACCTGACCGGCTCGCCTGGCTCCTCGGATGGTGAACCCTGGGGTGGGTGGCTCAGTTGAGAGCAGTGCACTCATTCTCACTTCCCTCAGCTGCAGATGCGGCCATTTATTTCCCAACTATGGATTTTTCAAGGTAAATATTATCTTTAGCTTTTCCAATAACTACATTTATTGTACCATATGTCAACAGCTCGCACCTCAAACAAAACACTGCCCCATCTTGCACTTAGATCTCTGGCAAAAACCCTCCTCAAGGCCAGGCTGGCACAAGAGGAGCTGGTTGGTGGGGCTATGTGGGTGAGTTTTGGTGGCACGGAGGTGGCTCAGCAGCCAAACGTGCACACCAGGGCTTTGCTGCCACAAGGAACATCGCAAGGAGTAACTCCCCTGCAAACATAGCTCTCCTGGAAGCATCGTCCAGGGGGAAAATGGATCCTTCACCAGAATGAAGCAGCACGGGAGCAGGATTCATGGTGTCGTATCAGAGGCAACAGCTGAAGTCAACACAGGGGTGAAGCACGTTAAATGGAATTTGAGACTGAAATAATTACACCATTCAAATGCAACCAGAGTTTGCAGACTGACCAAAAGCTCACGCACAGGGAAAACAGGAGTGTGAATGTAAAAAGGGTTTGGTTATTCTCCTTCCTTCCAAACATTTCCACGCTACCCCCCACCAATGAATCTGCCTGATCAGACCTGAGCATCAGACTTGAGCTGAAAAAACCCAAGTATGGACGCCATGTACTTGCAGAAAGGTTTTCAACACGACAAACCAGCAGCTCCCCAGGCAACCAGGAGCGGTAACAATTCATTGGCACGTTCAGTAAAACAATTAAACCAACCTGCTGCTAGGAATTCCTTGTATTGTTTTCCTTCCAGGGGTCAGACAGTTATGAAATGCATCACAAGTACCAGGAAAAGCTTTGTCCAAGAGGGCTGATTTACAACCAGCTCCAAGCAAAGCAACTTTTGCCTACAGCGTTCAGAAGAGCCCAGAGTCAAACCAGAGGACAACTCTGCATGCTGGTCTTGTTTCACGCTGCTCTTGAAGCCCAAACACTCAAGGAAGACAATATTCTGAACGTCTCAGCTGATCTGGTAAAAACCTGATGCGAGGCTAAAGCATGGAGAGGAACCAAGATCCACGATCCCAGGACATCAAGTCCAACATGCCTGGGCTGCACAGCTCACCCGACCAGCTCTTCCTGAAAAGCAGCAAGTTGCCTTTGCAGTAATGGGGAAAAAACCCTCTCTGCAATTATTTGAGGGCTACCCACCTCCTTTTTCCTACCCTTTTAAAATGCATTCATTCAGTCCATTTCCTTACTGTTGAGTTGATGTAAAAGATTTTGATACAGATTTCACAAACAGCATTTGCAGATCAAAATTCTACGAGCAAGAAAATCTAGTACATAAAGCAACCCCCAAACTTCTTGATTTTTGGTGCTCATCTGATGATATAAAGACAAATATTTCCAGCACCAAAATTAAAGCTGTCTTAGAACTGGTCAATACACTTAGAACAACCAACCTCTGGCTTAGAATCCTACCTCCTGTTTGAAGTCACTGATGAATCCAAACCAGGTTGGTCAGGGCTCTGCCCAGTTGGGACTGCAGCGCTCCACCAGCTCCAGCCTAATCCCACCCATAAAAAATGAGGGCGACAGTCCTAGCCTGCTCCTTATCTCCACCCGAAAGCCACAGATACAGGGCACTAAGCATCTTCCGAAAGGCATTTTCAAATCCCAATGTTGAGTGGTAACTCTTCCCTGGGGTTCAACTCCCGACACTTTTCCTGATAAGACACCTGCACTAGGTCGTCTGTTCTGCCCAAACCCAGGCAGCTTGGCCCGTGATTGCCTCCCACGTGGACTCTTCTAGCTCAGAACCTCCAAAAATAGCTCCAAACCCTCCAAAAAGAACTCACCGCTGACACAGGGGGGCAGAGACAGAAACCCCAGCTCCAGCAGGCAGAAACTCAGGAGCTCCCCAAGCAGGATTCCAAGTTATCACCTCCATCTGCTGCCCTCTCACGCCGCCCAGACCCCCTTCTGTGTACTGAAAGCTCTGATAAGATGCACAAGGGTTTGTTTTGAACAGCAACAACCCCAGGAGATGATAAAGTGCTGGTTTTTTTCCCCGTTTTTTAACTATCTGAAAAGTCTTGGGCAGAGGGAGCCAACAGCTCTGCCCTTACTCTTTCAATCACAGAATGCTATGGGGTTGGAAGGGACCTCTGGAGATCATCCAGTCCAACCCCCTGCTAGAGCAGGGTCACCCAGAGCAGGTCCCAAAGGAACATGTCCAGGCAGGGATTGAATGTCTCCAGAAACGGAGACTCCACCACCTCTCGGGGCAGCCTCTGCCAGGGCTCTGCCACCCTCAAAGTGGTTCCCCCCCATGTTTAGATGGAACTTCTTATGTTCTAGTTTGTGCCTGCTCCCTCTTGTCCTGTCACTGAGTACCAGTGAAGAAAGCCTGGCCCCATCCTCCTGACATCCCTCCTTGAAGTATTTCTGGGTGTTTCTGATCCCCCCTCAGCCTTCTCTTCTCCAGACTAAACAGCCCCAAGTCCCTCAGCCTTTCCTCAGCAGAGAGATGCTCCAAGCCCTTCATCATCTTTGTAGACTTAAATCCCTGTTTCTCTTTCTGCATTTGGTGTCTTTAAAACACCATGCTGTGGCCGTTTAAGCAGTTATTTCAGCAAAGTCAATGCCAGAAGAAAACAAAAAACTGAGCTCCCCAACCACAGATGGGGGTTCCTAGTGCTCAGCACCAGGCGCCTGGCCAAACTGAAGCCTTCAATATTTGTGTATTTAAATACTCCCACCACAACTGTCGAATAACCTCAGTGGCTGACTATTAGACAAACCGAATAAACAGAAGGCAGGAATTGCTCTACCTGCCATGAAGGCAACCAAACCAAGGTAAATTAGAGCACTGCCCTAGGGGAAAGAATAACTGAGTTACTCCAGAAAGCGTCACGCACTTTATGAAAAATCCGTGAGGCTAAAATTAAAATCCCACATACAGTCTTCCCCCCACATAAACATGCTCTTATTAAGTGTGCAAAATGCAATATGATTGACTGCAGAAGTGTCATCAATGCCCTATCAACAGGCACCAGCCTTCCAAATCTGTACAACTGGAAATCAAACAAAGACAGGAAATTTCCCAGAGCCAGAAGATGCACAGAACTGCAGAACCCATCACAGAATGATACAGGGTTGGAAGGGACCTCTGGAGATCATCTCCTCCAGCCCCCTGCCACAGCAGGGTCACCCACAGCAGGTCCCAAAGGAACGTGTCAAGGTGAGTTTGGAATGTTCCCAGAGAAGGAGACTCCACCACCTCTCGGGGCAGCCTCTGCCAGGGCTCTGCCACCCTCCAAGTAAAGATGTTCCTCCTCATGTTTAGATGGAGTTTCCTATGTTCAAGTTTGTGCCCGTTCCCTTTTGTCCTGTCACTGGGCACCAGTGAAGAAAGCCTGGCCCCATCCTCCTGACACCCACCCTTGAAGTTTTTATAGGACCTGCTCTGGGTGACCCTGCTCTGGCAGGGGGTTGCACTGGATCATCTCCAGAGGTCCCTTCCAACCCCGTAACATTCTGTCATTCTGTGAAAATATATATTTTTTTAAAATTCAGATCTCACTGCTCTGTTCAGGGAGACAAAGGAAGAAAAATACACCTGGCGTTGTGAGCCCTTACACTCCAGGCCAAAATGCAACCACCACTGGGACCGAGGGGAAAAAAAACAATGATAAAATGCACTACCATCTGATCTGGAAATTTTACAGGTTTTTCTGACCATCTTGGTGCTGACCACCGGTAGAGCTGAGACAGCTCAGTGCCCACATCTCGCATGGTATTTTCCATGCATTCCCAGTGCCCCCAGCAGAGCCATGAGGCTTCAGTAGCCACAAGAGAAACATCAAACTCTGAACTAAGCAAAGACGGCGCTTAAATGAAAAGCTCACGACTCTGAAGTGCAGTACGAGCACTGCACACATCTTTATTTTTATATATATGCACATTTTGCAGCTGTTTTACCTTAAGTACTTTGCAGATCAGCTATAAACCCCCAGATACCACAGTCACTTCTTCAATACCCAACTGTCCTCCTGGATAAACTCTTAAAAGCGAGAAAAGCACCTGCTTATAGTCCTTGTGTTACAGCAGTTCCCTCCCCGCTTCCTCCTCAAAGTAAAAAAAAAAGAGAAAATTGTAAAGCAGAGGGAAGCCCAGCTGACAAAAGGGGAAAAAAAAAAGGATGACAAAGAGATGGGGACTGAAACCATACAGAGCAGGGAGCACTGGTGGCTGGAGCTCCCGTACCCACAGGAAGGGAAAGCACAACCTCTATCGCTCAAGCCAAAAAGGAGGAGCATTTTTAAGCCAAGAAATGAAGAGAATTAAGTGTTTCAGGCCAAATTTCCTCTCTGGGGTGAGTTATTGATGGCCTTTTCTTCCCTCCACCCTTTTAAGTCCATGAAGGTGGGTGATATCCATCCAAGAGCCTGAGCCTGTATATCCAAAACAGAAGGTGCCACCCATCCCAGAGCCCTGGAGCACTGTCACCCTGCTGCAGTGTCACCACGGCACCATCTCCCATCAGAGATGGGAGACACGCCAGGAGTCAAAACAAGGAAAGCAGAGAAGAAAAGAATAAACAAGAACAAGTTCTGCTCTGAATGCCACTCAATATTGAGATGACACAGGTGGAGTAAATGGGATCCAGCATCTCTCCAATGGCCTCCTGCAAATATTGGTGGAGACTCCAAGCCCCTTGCCAAGGGATAGTGTCCACAGTGTCACAGTGGTGGCCCCAAACCTGCCTGTGACCAAGGAATTCTCCTGCTCTGGGGCTGCTGGGCTCCAAGCACATTTCTGCTGCCACAGCCTCCCCGCAGCAGGGCTCTTGCAGCCAGGGAGCACCTGGGTGAATATCTAAAATACTTAAGCATCATTCTGCTCTTTTTGGTCTCTTGGCCATCAGTCTCAGCTGGGGAGCCCAGCATGGGGAGGTGAGATTATTCTTTTTCTCCTTTTAAAGCAGCCATCTCTGCACCGGGAGCTCAAAGGCTACAGCTGCGCAGTAGGAAGCAGCACTCTCCTCGCTCATGGCAACCTCCTCTCTGCAATAAGAGGGGTGAAAACAAACAAACAAAAAAAAATAATAAAACCCAGAGAAGAAGGCCCCTCCGTGAATTTAAAAACCTGACACTCTCTGAAAGCTGTGTGAAGTTTATTTGAGAGCAAAGTGACTGGGCATGTCTCACGCAGCACCATTGCTCCTGTAAAACAGCTGCCGGGGGTGAAGTCTCGGTGCCGCCGAGGCTAACGGAGAACTTCGTTACCAGCTCCCCTTCCTGCTCCTTCACGCTGCTGCCTCTTTGGAACTTTCCACCTCTGGGGCTGGGGAATGAGGAAAAAGGAGTGGTTTGCCTGGAAAGGTCAAGCAAGATGCGGCACGGAGTCAGGAGCTGTGTACATCAGGAGCAGAACTGAAATCACTTGCAATTCTTGCAAAGAAACCACTTTTTAATTAGTTTCTCTCTGAGTCAGGCTAAAGACAACGTGGCCTAATAAAACATGAGAGCAACTTTTTTCCTGCTCATCTTTTCCATCTTCCTGCCCCTTTCAAAGAGAAAGATAGACCTAAACCCACACCCACGTGTAAAACTGAACGGGAACATTTCCCCACGGACAACAAAACTCAGTCTCACCCACAGCTTTTTTTTTTATGCTTATATTGAGCAATTTTACACCAAAGGGGACACTGGGTCTAGTGAACAACTTTGCACAGGGCTTTACACAGGCTAGGGCTCAACCCTAGAACTGGAAATTAAAGCACTTGCTGGAACATGCAAAGATCTCATGGAATCATTCAGGTTGGAATAGACCCTTGGGATCGTCGAGACCAACCATCAGCCCCACTCTACAAAGTTCTCCCCTACACCAGATCCCCCAATACCACATCTCAACGACTCTTCAACACATACAGGGATGGGGACCCCACCACCTCCCTGGGCAGCCTATTCCAGTGGTTGAGCACTCTTTCTGTGAAGAATTTTTTTCCTACATTTTCCATCTTGTTCCTACAGATGTCATGTTGAATTTATAGTTCAATTAGTTCTCTTTACAAGTGCCAGGATGCAGCCAGAAGAGGACATTCCAGCTGGTCTCAACAGGCCATTTCTGCAACACCTTCCACGTGAGGAGCAAGGAACAAAACATCACGGCTGCCCACCCAAGTGCCCCCTACCTCCCAGCTGCTCCCCAAGAGCACCCACCCAGCTCCCTGCCCCACAACTCATCCCTTGGGGCAGCAGCCACTGAGCTGTCACAAGTGACAGGCTGGCACAGTGAGGACAATCAAGAAAGGGGATGCAGTGCCTCCAAACAGCAGATTATGAACCAGGACAGCTCAGCTATTGCCCAACTCGAGTATGAGCGTTCCATGCAACAGGAGACCCGTGTGCAGATCTCCAACATGATGACCTTCATCAGTGCTAAGGCCAGACAGCAGTTGCAGACACTACTGCAGCAGTGATGGTGTGCCTTCCTTCAGGGACAGACCCCTAAATCTCAATCAAGGCTGCAAACTACCTGAATTTCCTGGCTCATCTTGGACACAAAGAAATATAAGTCTGTACATACAGGTGTAACTCACAGAAGAGCCTTCAGAGAGGCAGCATGGGAGCTGTGGCACATGCTACCAGGGTTCAAATGGGGATCTGACACTGTCCCTTGTATCAGTACCCTCCTGAGTCAAGGGGGGATGAAAGGAGAGGAAAGAGAAACTTCTCTTCTGCCCAGAGAAGCTGTAGCTGCCCCATCCCTGGAGGGGTTCAAGGCCAGGTTGGAGGGGGCCTGGAGTGACCTGGTCTGGTGGGAAGTGTCCCTGCCCAGGGACTGGACAGGCTTTAAAGTCCCTTCCAACCCAAACCAATCTACGGTTCTAAGAAAACACAGTAATTCACACTGAGTCTTTAGCCCAAAGAGCACCTTTAGTCAGTCTTTGGACAAGTGAAGTTCAAACATCTGAAAGTTTTGACTATAGATCCCAGGTTCAGTATTCACAGATAACCTGCCAAGAGGATTTTCCCCAAAGGGAACAACACCCATAACAGATCTGTCCTACATTACAGGTCATGGTTCCCATCAAACAGGATCAGTTCCCCACAGCAGCTCAGCCTAAACTAGAACCCAGAAGCACCAGAAGACTTGTGTGGATTCCCATTCCCATACATCATGGTGTGGTTTGGGTTGGAAAGGACCTTTAAAGACCACCTGCTCCAACCCCCACCATGAAAAGGGACATCTTCAACTAGATCAGGCTGCTCAGAGCCCCCTCCAACCTGAACGTGAAAACCCCCAGTGATGAAGCAGCCACAGCTTCTCTGGGCAACCTGGTCCAGGGTCTCACCACCCTCAGCGTAAAAATTTTCTTCCTGATATGTAGTCTAAGCCTTCCCTCTTTTAGTTTAAAGCCATTACACCTCATCCTATGGCTCCCCTCTCCTATCAAGAGTCCCTCCCCAGCCTTCCTGGAGCCCCTTTAGGGACTGGAAGGGGCTCTAAGTTCTCCCCAGAGCCTTCTCTTCTCCAGGCTGAACACCTCCAACTCTCTCAGCCTGTCCTCACAGCAGAAGGGCTCCAACCCTCCCAGCATCTCCATGGCCTGCTCTGGTCCTGCTCCACCCAGGGATGTTCTCCATCCCCCCATCTCCAGCCTGTGCTGGTACCAGGGGTTACCACAACCCAGGTCCTGGACCCTGTACTTGGCCTCATTGAACCTCATGGGGTTCACATGGTCCCAGCTCTCCAGCCTCCCCAGATCCCTCTAAATGGCATCCTGTCCCCTAGGCATGTCACCACACCACTCAGCTTGGTGTCATCCACAAACTTGCTGAATCCCACTGTCTGTGTCAGTGATGAAGTCAGGAAACAGGGCTCAGAGAAACTGTTCCATGCTCTCTTGCAAGTCTTCTGTAATGATTTCATATTCATGCGACACTCAAAAATGTGAATTCTTTGCCAAAAACAAACACTGTTATTAACAGAATTTAGGGACATTAAGTAATCAAACTCCTATGACAATCCCAGCTGGGTAATGAAGGTCAGTGAAGAACACCACATGTACAACCACCACCATGCAAAACATTGTGGTTTATACACATTTTACACTTGGGAAGAGAAGGACACAACCTGAACAAGAACGAAGAGTATGCAGTTCGCATTTTAGGACCCTTCTTTCCCCAGTAACAGAACTGGACAATGAGCTGAAGTGGGTGGAATATGAAGCCTCAAGACTGCTCCTGCAAAGGGAGGCTTCTCAGCTTCCTTTTGATATGCAGCTTTAAGTCAAAAACAGTCAAGATGCACAAAGTGCAGAAACATCTCTCTTCCCACCCTCCTTCTGGATTTCTGGACTCCTGACACTTACCTTAAGATCAAGCAAGAGCTAAATAAATCAGCTTTACAGTCCCGAGCCAAGCAAGGCGAGAGATCAAAGGGAGTCTCCTCCTAGAGCAAGGCAACCTCCCACCGATATCTCAGGCTTCGTTTCTGCCATGCCCAGACCAGAGGTTCACAAGCCACCAGCATCAGCACCAGCACTCATGTGCTCCCAGTTAATATGCAAGCTCCGTGGCCATGTCTGATGCAGCATTCAGTATTTTGCCTGTTCTGGGCTTTACTTTCTAACCAGAGCAGCTTGACAAAACATTATGCCGGACAGAAGAGAAAGAAAAAGCAACGCTCTAGTCTCACACATCTGAATTAAGTCCAAAATTCTGTTTCTAGCTAAGAGTGTGTATTTTGATGGGGTCACTTCAGTGCTTTTCTAATGTGCTATTATGGAAAGAAGAACAAAAATACACCAAATCCCTGCAGAGCTATGAGAAGTAATTAGTCAAGGAATAATAAAGCCCTGGAAAGAAAAGGGGGAAGGGAGAGGAAGATAAAGGGTGGTGGGTTTTTTTTTTTCCCCCTAATCCCACCGACACATTTATTAAGCCCTCAGATTTGTGTGCATGCGACTGAGAGGCAGCCACGTGGGAAAAACTTTGTCAAATTAACATGTGCATCACATCCTGCAAAGTAAAAGCATGCAGGAACAAGGCAGAAGCCAGGAAGCATCCCACAAGGGCAGGAGGTGCGGAGTGTCTAACCCCACCAGCCATCCCGCAGCCACCAGTGTCTGTTTTGGAGCAAGAGAGAAACTTGCCAGAAAACAGAAAGTTCACTTTAATAGAGGGAGGAAAAGGGCTCGGTTGCCGTGCGGTGGGGATCAGAGTTCAGTTAAAACCAGGCACGGGGAGGAGGTTCAAAGTAACTCCTCTGCGCCTCACAGCCACAGCAAAGCAGAAGGGAAAATCAGGTATGGTTCTTAAGGTGGGTGGTGATGGATGGACTTAAAAGCAAATTCACCGCTTGTGGGGAAGAGCCCTGCTCAGAATAAACCCTGGAGAACTCTGTTCTTCTCCCACTCTGTCCGTGGGAGCACACCCAAGACCCTGAAGGGACAGAGGACATCTCCAGGTCCCCAGTTTTGCTCCCATCACGTGCCAACCTCATGAGCAAGGGCTGGTCCTCGACCGAGGCAGGTACTCACCTTCCTCCTTGTTGTTGGTGATATCTTTCAGCAGCTCAGTCTTCATGCAGGCGTCTTTCCTTGTCTCTCCCTTACTCAGCAGTGCTCGCTAGGGGTGGGGAGAGAAGGGACAGGGGAGGGAAAAGAAATACCACGGTTTAGCTCAATGTTGATAGACACGTTGCATTTAAAACAAGAGACAAACATGGACACATCCTGTTTACATCAGGGGCAAACCTCGTTCTGCAAAATAAGGCTGCCAGGAAACTGCCATCACGGCACAGGTCAAAGATAAAAACCGTCACAGCTCATCCCAGCTGAGGGCCTGTCCCATAGGAGAAGCAGATGGACGTCGAGCTGAGGCCTCACACACCTTTGGTTAAGGTGCAGCCAGTCTTTCCCAGCATAACTGGGAAATCCAGCAGAAATTCACGCCTGGGAATCCAGCAGAGTACATCTGCACAGGCGTGGATTAAAATGGTCATGAAAGGCATCTCAAGGAGGTGACTCTTATTCCCCAAAACTACTTGGGTAGTTTGGATGGGGGCAGGCAGATCAAACTTCTCACTACACACCATTTAGCCCAAGTATAATTTTGGTGGTTTGGGTCTGTTTTTTTTGTAGCTCATTCAAACGTAACTTATGAAACACAAACCATCAGCGAGCAACAGTCAACTCATCATTCACAGCATCCATGTTTATTAAAGTTAATGAGCTCTATTTTTAATTCTATGGAAAGTAATTTCCCCCCCGCCTTTCTGTTTTGGGTTGTTTTTTTTTTTAATGTTTTTTTGTAAGAAGGGAACACCTGCTCATCTCCGGCCTTTCACACGCCTGGAGTCACGTTGCTAGATCAGTTTTGCAGCCATAATAACCTTCCCTTTCTCTTTTTTTTTTTCTTGAAGTGGCAAGACACACACTAGAAAAAGAAAAAAAAAGCTACCAAAACAAAAGGAAAAAGGTATAAACCCCCTCAAATACACAAAGAGAAGGGGGTCCTTTGACACGGCTCTGTGTTTAAGGAGACAAGCTGGTCTGAGAGGTAAAGATGGTGATGGCCCTGTGTGATGGGGGAGGTGTCAGCAATGTCCCCCTTGGCCGGGTGAAGGGCTCACCTCACCGCCTGCAACACAGGAGGAGAATAAGCCTGGGTCAGGCCAACTGGTGCAGGCCAGCACAGAGAGCAGATGGTGCCCGCAGCCATGCAAATCACGAGGTTTAAAGCACACTGAGTGATAAAGAAAGAAAAAACAACAACACGCCCACCTGCCCATCTCCCATAGAGCCAACAAAAAGAGGTAAGAGGCACAGACGAAGCCTGGCGTATCAGCCCCAAAACCATTCCCACCAGCAGCTCGCCCTTCCCCACGTCAGTTTCTGTCCATAGCTGGCAGGAAAGATCAATTTGGTGTTGCTACTGCTATTACCAGCCACCCTCTCATCTTTGTTTTCGAGTGGACTCCACTGCAACACCAAAGTTATCGCAGCTCAGGGTCCTCCTTCCTTCCTTCCCCCCAATCTCAGCAGCCCCCCAACCTGTGCAGACCAGGGAGGGCTCATCCAGCACCAGGTCCCTGCCCCTGGGACACCGCGGTGCCTGTGGGACCACCTTGTCCCATACCTAAAACCACCATCTGCAAAGCAAGACTGAGCTGATGGGAAGGAGGAACCTCGAAGGGAAAGTCTCCATCGCTTGCAGAGCTCAAGGATTGCTGCTCCAGCAAGGAGGAGGAGGAAGGTGACTGTGGGTGGCTGCCTGTCCCTGAGTAGCAGTAAACACCAAACACAGCCATCTAGGTGCTCTCAGTAAGAGGGAACCTGTTCCCCAAGCGTATCACCTTCAGATTGCTAGAAATACGCCAAAAAGCAAGCCATGGACATCTGAAACTTCAGCTCAGCCAACGGGTGAGACAGCCTGAACCAGAATATACCCCCAGCAGCCACTGCCCAACAGCTTCCATCACCAAACCAGCAGAAAAGCACAGCCCAAAATTCTAACACCAATCAGCTTTTTTATATATTTATTTGCTAAGCCAATAATATATATCCTTGCCGCAAACATCTGCTTTCAAGCCCTACCTCTCCTCTACCCCGACTTCTTGCAAAACTGTTAATAACTTCATTTTCCTCATGGACTTAGCCTGCTGCAAAACTAATGCAAAGAGAACTGCAGAGAGCGAGGGCTCCAGCGTGGCCCCACAGCTCCCACTGCAAGAAGGGGCTCCCAGACCCTCGCACACCACAGGCACAGGCAGCAGATAAAGAGCTTCAGTCTAGCAGGGACCAGCTGGTTCTCCCAACCTTTGTTGCAACAAGGAAAAAGTCTTGGTATTCCTGCTATTAAACTGACTCACACCGGAAGCCCCAGGATTCCCAGCAGGTCATTTTTACCCATTGGATTCTTAGTTTTTCTTTATTTTATAAGCAGCAACCACAATCCACAAATCACCCACGCTCTCTCTTCCGCAGAGGTGTTGCTGCTGCTGAAGAAAAGCCACGGCAGCAGGAACCCTGGAGTCAATCAGACCCCAGCAGTTAATGACCACTCTCCCTCCTCACCCTGATTACCAGGAGCTCGGGGCTGCCCCAGGTCCTGGCCAGCAGTGGAAACTCTCCAAGTAGATTTTCCAAGGCCAAGAGAGGCCAGAGAGAAATCACAGCTTTTTTCTTGAGAGAGTAAAAAAAGAAAAAGCTTGGTGCCAAGGCAAGGCTAATCAAGGTAGCACCTGAGGGGCTCTCCTGGTCCCTATCTCAAAAGACACATCCCTCACCAGCAGCTTCGCAACTTCCATGCCTTGCTCTGAAACAAACAACTCAGCATCAAGGCAGAAAAACAAAATAACAACAAAAAATAGCCAGCTGTCAATTTTGAAGCATTTGGATCAAAAGAAATCTACAGGAAACGCTTGAAGCCTCTTCTCCCCAGGTCAGTGCTCTCCCCTCGATGCTCCATCACCACCCAGCACCCTGGGGCACCCTCAGGTACCCCTCTTCCAGCCCATTCATTCCCACCCAGCCAACTTCGCAGCAACTTCACCAGGAATGTCAATACCTCCATTTTTGTATGTGTGTGTGTGTTGGGTTTTGGGTGGTTTTTCCCCCCTCTACCCTCCCTTAAATCCAGAGCAAACTTCCCTTTCTGCTCACACTCCCCATGCCCAAGCTGTCTGCCGCGGATTGGCAGGGAAATCCTATACCCACCCTCCCCGCCGAGAAATGTCTGCTCTTGCAGCAGTCCCAACAAAAGCCAACTGCCAAGCACGGGCTGCTTCACAATAAAAGTCTCACTCTCGCCATTATTTTTTTCTTTTTTCCTCCCCTCCTTCCCCCCTTTCCCACAGCTGTTCGTCCCCTTGCCCACCCCAGACTGATTATTAACCTTCCGTGGACGGAGAGCCTCCATAAAGACTACACACCACCAGCGAGGAAGCGTTATGCCCCTCCCCGACCCTTTTATTTTTAGGTTTGAAGGGGAAGGAAAAATTATTGCATCTTAAGAAAGACTGGAAGTCCTCGAAAGGGCTTGAAAAGCCATGAGGATCCAAGCAGAGGAGCTACTGTTGGTTTAGATTTTCCTCTCCATCTCTGTTTACGAGAAAATAGGCTTCCTTCTCCTCCACAAGGTCTTTGGAGGGGATGGAAGATGGGTCAGAATGGCCAAGGAAAGGCTCTGCAGCATTTCCAAAGAGATGATGACTAGAAACTACAGTGGTGCCCTTAAAACAAAAAAAAAAAAAAAAGCCACCAAAAAAAAAAAAAAAAAAAAAAAAAAAAAAAAAAAGGAAGAGAAAAAGAGCAAAGCTGGGAAACAGAGAAAGAGCTTTCTAAGCCTCCTCCTTGGCATTTTCACCAGCCCATCTGGGTGCCCTGCACAAAGGTCCACACAGGTATTCTAGGCAAAGACAATGCATGCACAGCAGAACTCCAACCCATCGCAGCTTACCATGCCCAAGAGACCAGTGAGTTCCATCATGACTCAGAGAGAGCAGGTCGGAGCAGAGGGTGATGAGTTAAGATGTCTACCTTCACCTGAGGCTCTGCAGCAGCGTTACAGTCTGACCGGAGCCCTGCAGCTGAAGCAGGTCAGTATGAACGAGGGCTGGGCAGAGGAGGACCCCTCAGAACCTCTTCTCACTCACTCCCACCCAGGGCAGAGGAGGTACCAACACCTCTGCCCGAGACCCGGTGGGACAGGCAGGACTGATCCAGCTGGGAGGCGGACACCAAGCCCTGGGAGGTGGACATCAAGCCCTGGGAGGTGACACCACTGGGCACAGCTCCTCACAAGGGGCTGGGGCACGTGTCCCAGAGCCAGCTCCCCAGGATGTCACCTCCCGTGGCGAGGCGTGGGATCTGCAATACATGCTGTACAAGGCAGGGCTCTCAATAAATGATACAACATCACCAGCAGCAGCACATTCTCATTCACTCATCTTTTTTCCTCCCTTTCTGTCTAAAAAAAAAATAACAACACAACCCAAGCCAGCTTGCTGATCATAACCTTTGCCTCAAAGAGAAGACAAACATTTTCTACTTTAATTATATAGGAAGTAATGATTAAAGAAACGCTTGTAGAAAGAGAGTGTTTCTTTTGTAGGGACGTGAAGGCTGCTCATTTCAGATTTCGGGGCTGCTCAGGTCCCGCCCTGCACGGGCAAGGTCTTGGATCACTGCTCATGGGGACACTGACCACGGGCTTGTCATCAGAAGCAGCAGCATTTGATCTGGAGAAGGAAGGAAACTAAGCACCAGCGTACCTGGTCTACAGAGCACTCACCGGTCTCAAAGCTCCTTTTTCTTAGGGTTAAGGCCACTTCCTTATAAGCCTCGTGCAATCATGTGAACATGGAATTTTATCTGCAGCTCACAACAAGCACTGCCCTCAGCCTGAAGTTTGTCCCCAAATCAAATTCTTTGCAATTCTTTTGCCTGCTGGACGCCTTTCATCCAGACTTTTCCTAAGAGAAAAGAAACACTTTCTTCTCTACCCCCATGTCCTCTTCTCCTATTTCAGCTGCACAAATCAACTCCTGAAACAGGGGGAAGGGTAGAAACGAGGCACAAGTCCCTGCATGCAAGAGCTGGGAACAAGGAGACACGTGCATGAAACACAACAGGATTGAGAGTGACTTCTCAAAAGCCAACGGGGTCCACGATGGCACACAGGCTTCAGGCAAGGGGGGTTTCACAGAACCCATGCCCCCCTTCAACGTCGGGAAGAGTTGCTCATACCCATCTCACTATGTCCCAGTGGAGTTAAAGCCAGTGCAACTGGTATGTGCAGGCAAGTGTAAATCCAGAGCAGACAAAAGCATCTCCTCCTTCCCCGGACGGAGGGTAGTACGGAGTACAGCCGCCTCCTGCCTTCTCCATGTGCCCAGGAGCGGAGTGTGGAGAAAACCTCAAAATGGACACCAAGATTCATCACTACCTCTAGCAAAAGCAAACCAACCACTTCAGAAACAGCTGGGTCTCCCCAAGAAAGGCTCAGCCAGAGCAAAACCGCAGCACCAAGAGGAGCCAGGAGTTAATCATGAGGGAAGGAAGACAGCACTCACCCCCATCAGTGGAGTTCAAGCCACCTCTTCATCCTCCACCCTCCTCTTCCTCCCACCCCCAGCACCCTTCTCCCCTGCTCATCCCTGGGAGGGCTCCTCAGGGTGGCGAAAGCCCCCCCTGTGGGCATCCCTGGGGACCTGGAGGACCTCCCTGAGCTGCCCACCACTGCCTCCACCTGGGCCACCTCCAGCCATGCGGAGGCCAGCGCCGCCTGCGAGCCGGGAAAGCGGAGAGAGAGGAAAGGGAAGCAAACAAGCAAACAAACAAGCAACCACCAAAAAAAGAAGACGCAGAAACAATACCAATCATAAAACTTGCACCCTCGGGCCTGTTCCCTCTAATAACTACAGCAGAACCTCACCAAGGCTTTGCTCTCCCGCAGGGTGAGAGCACGACAGCGAGCTGGCCCAGCACCCCGACTCCTGGAGGTGGGAGATCCTCACCCCCTCTCCTCCATGGCCTACAGGCTTCGGCCCCAGCCTGGGGCCTGCTGTTTCTGCTCTGTCATTAAAAGAGTGGAGCCTTGGTTTTCTTTTTTTTTTTTTTTTCTTTTTCCCCCCCTTCAATCCCAAGAATTGCAGGGAATTAGATCATCTTTCTGGGCTCACCTCCCCCTACAGGCAGCTCCTGAGCATGCTCAGCTCGGCCTGGCGCTGCCATTTCATAACGGCATTGTTTACAGACGCAGCCTGACCTGCCATTTTTTGACAGGATGAGAGGAGCGGGGCCTTCTTCGCCTCCCGCCTTCGCTGCCCCCGCAGCCCCTAGCCATTAGAAAATAAAATAAATAAATAAATCCCCTTCCCAGGAGGGAAATGGCAAAAGCGGGGAAAGCAGCAGGCTGTGGCTTTCTGGTGGTGATTTTGTTGGTTTTCTTCTTGTTTGGTTTTTCTCTCCTTGATTTGGGTCAAAATCCACCATTTTTTTGGAAGGGGGAGGTGAACCCCTCTGAGGAGCGGGCAGAAGTCTCGCAGAGCGCCCTGTGAAATGCCAGCCATGATTTTTAGCTCCTTCAAATCACAACCATGTGTCGATGTCACCTAAAAACCCATAATAATAATAATCTAATCCCCAGCCCAGTCTGCCATCCTCTGTCAGGCCTTCCTCCGCAAGAGAGAGCCAGCCTTGGAAAGATGGTATTTCCCTTCAATAAACAAGTTGGCTTAGTCCCAGCACATACAGTTTTCTCCTTTAAATGCAAACCAGAGTATTTTTGCAGGCGGACAGGAAAATGAGGAGAGGAGGAGGGGAAAAGGTTCCTCATTTAACACCAAGAGCTCCATGAAAAGCCTTTGCGAGGTGGCTCCCAGCCCCTCCGCGTTCCAGTCTTCTCCCCGTCCGCGCTGATCATACTTTACAGGTGAAAGCAGCTCTGACTTATGACAGAGAGAAAATGCCAGAAGAGCTGGAGATTTCCTCATCCTTGGAACAAGGACAAGTTGTGAGAAGCTTCCTTTAGCAAGAGGCACCACGCCACCCCGACACAGCATGGCAGCCTTTGCAGGGAAGGCACCTCAGATCTTCTTAACCCCCACCACATCCACCAACCTTCCCCCTCCTGATGGGGACCAAAGGAAGAAGATAAATAACATTACCTGCTTTGGGGGAAGCAAGCTGTTACGTCGGATCCCAGAACGTTCTTTTAAAAAGCTTGTTCTACATTTCCTCCCCCACCCCCCTCTGATTTTTTTTCTTTTTTTTCCCCCCTTTTTTTAAGGACACTTTCCAATTAGCTCGTACAGTGTGTGAGCTTCGCTCCAGCTGCTTTCCCGACTGTAAATCTTGGCAGGCAGCGCTGCCTGTCCTGCTCCTCCTCTGCCCCCCTCCAGGACCAACGCCACCATACAACACCGCCAGACATTTCCTCCTCCACCCAAGAGACCAAGGAGCTCGGGCAGCCATGAGAGGGGACGGATCCCACAAGACCAAGGGACATCAGGGTTTCCCTCCGCAAAGAGGGATTTGGTGTCAAAACTCTGTGTTCACAGGAGTCAAAAATAACTGGCTGGAAATGGTCGTTAAGGGTTATGAATTCCAGATTCATTTCCAACTCACTGGCATTACATGTCGCTGCAGGAACATATGGTCCTCTGAGCCTCGCGAGCGGGGAGCGCGCTGCCACAGCCCCCAGCCTTTCGGCTATGCCAAAAGCAAGGTGGCCATTCCTCAACCGTTCTCTGCTCCGGGAACGGGAAAGGGAGAAGGAAAAACTCCAGGGAAAAGCAGCAAAAGGACAACAAAGAGGAGCAGCAGGAATCAATCCCCAAACCAGCTGGCCAGGAGGCTGAAGTTCCTTAAAACTCCTTGTTTACCTGAATAAAACAGCTCCCTGCCATTGCCTCAGATCCACGTGGTCCTCTTGTGAGGAGGTGGCACTGCGTGGGAGAGGTCTGGGAAAACAGGCTCCACTGTGGGGAGAGGGAGCCCCAGGACAATGGCCACAGCCACAGCTTGAGCCCCCAGGTCCAGAGCCTGATCCTGCCCACCCACACCTCTCCTTCCAGACCCAGGGGTGGTCTGATGAAGACACCATCAGCAGCAAATACGTCCCATGTGTACTGCAGAGCCCAATTCTGTCCAAACGTCTTCTTGGGAAGAGGGGAAGAGCTTGTGCTGATACTTAAAAGTCAGTTAAATGGGGGAAAGTGAAGGTGAAAAAAAACCAAGACGCCCAAGGCTCCATTTTGAGACTCTTAACCCTTGCTGGAAAGCAGCACGAAGCCCAGACCTCGGGTTTCTCTCTTTCCTCCAAAGTAGGTCAGGCTTTTCAGAGTCTCTCTGCAGATGCTTTCAACGGGCACCAGCCGGCAAGGATGGAGCATGGGATGTTTTCAGCCGGCTGCCACATCGGTGTCACCCTGGTCACCGCCACACAGGAGCAAACATTGCACACCTCAGTGGGTTTTTTGTGGGTTGCTTGTTTTCTCAGCCTTCAAACCCAAAGCACGTTTATTGCCTCTGGATGAGAGCTGATCCAGCAGCACGTCAAGGCCTCTGCTCTTCACTCTTAAAAAGAAATCTCATTTCTCTCCCCGTGACTTCTTCTCATGCCTTTTCCTTTAGCACATATCTTCTAGATGACGAATAATGAGTATATTTATAGTCCAGTGGAGACACAACAGATATTTCGATTAGGTATCGCAGAGAGTCCTGTAAACTCCCTAATCCTTTAAATGCCATCTTCATGTCTCAATCCTCAATTGAAAATGTGATACCGTGTCTGTACGGCAGCTTCAGGGGTCTCCCCGAGCACAGTAAGCTCAGGCCAGTGTTTTCTCTGCTGGCAGGAGTGCCCAGATCCCACCATGGGACCTTCGACGTCCCAAGCCAACTAGAGCTGTCTGCATGTAGCATAAAGAATAGTAAAAAAAAAAACCAAAACCAACCACCCAAGAGCAACGCAGGGCCAGAGGTTTTAATTTTAGGCAACTTTTAAAATAAGCTACAGACATGGGCCTCCTGCCATGAAATCAACCACGGATGTTTCCTTTTAATCAGCTGTTCCCTTGGATTGCAAGCTACTATTAAAAAAAATAAAAATAAAAAGAGAAGAGAAGAGAGAGGGGAGGAAGCCACCCCAAAATGAAAAGGACTGTTTCTTCCTGGTAAAATAATGCTTGCTCTTGCCTGCACGCAAAGGAGCGAGCTGTAGGCTTGCCTGAAGCAAGCTGGTTGCACAGGCTGTCGAAAGGGACCCGGCGAGGAGGTGCCATGTGGCCACAGGCCCTCTCCTCCCCTTTGGAAGCTCAGTCTTCGAGCAGCTCGGACACCCCAGGCTTTGCTCCTCTTGCTTACAGCAGCTGCAAGCAGGGAGGGCTCCTGGGAGAATCAAATTTTCCAGAAACTTCACACTTTATAAAAATATTTTACAAAAACACCAAAACCCACCCCCCAAACAAACTAAAATAACCCCAAACACAACCCCCAAACGAGCCTCCCCACCCCAGAAGACACATAAAAGACCATCCGGATGCATGGAGACAAAGCCCCAGCTCTCCCAGAGCCCGGCGAGGTCGGATGCAGAACTACCTGCATGGCACGGAGCGAGGCAAGGACCACCCCAGCATAGCCACAGCCCCACCAGCCTGCCCCTGGGGCAGGAAAATAAATGTAGAGAGAGACAAATAAATAAATAAATAACCCCCAGCCATGATTCCCCCCAAAATGCCTTCCCTCCTCTGCAAGGCTGCTCCTTCCCCAGCCCAGCCGTGGGCAGGGATGGCGGGGAAGCGGGCACGGGGAGGTGGACCCCGCTGTACCTGCGGACATCTGTTGTCTTCTTCTGGTGAAGACTCAAAGAGTTGCATATTCCAGATCCTCATGAGCAGTGATTCAGTTTCTGCTCATGTGATAAAAGCTCCCTCTACAGAGTGAGCATGCCCAGAGGAGACCATTTCACTGCTCCCTCCAAGCCGCAGCCATTTCACAGAGAACCTGCCGGCTCCAGGGGCCTCCATTGGAGCAGGATTATCCCGGGCATCCTGGGGACGCACCGGTAACGCGGATCATCTGTCAACAACATGACAGGGTGCCAAGGCCTCAAAACTGAGCACTGGCCTAAAATAAAATGATTAAAAAATAAATAAATAATAATTTAGAAAAAAAAATAAATTTTAAAAAAATAGCCTTTTAAACCCTTAAGAGTGAGGTGGTTTGTATCAGTGGTCTTCAAGAGTAGCCCTTGCCTGCAGGAGGAGGAGAGGTGGAAGGACAGGGAAGGAGGCTGCGTGGCTCGGGGATGCTCCCAGGATGATTTTGTCCTGCTTAACGAGGCACCCCAGCTCCAGGATGAGGGCAGACGGTTAAACTGGTTCAGTGTGCTGCATCCCAACACTGCCAGCACATCCCAGATCCCATCTGCTGAGCTGGAGGGGAGCTGGTTTTCACTCTGGCGATTAATAAAGACAACCTGAGCTGGTACAACCAACCCTAAAAGGGACAAAGAGGGTCATCAAGAAGAGGGGAGGGCCAAGTGTAATGAGGGGGGAAAACCCTAATGAAGGGATAGAGCACTATGAGGTGCTGGAGCTCTGAGCTCAGCCCACATCAAACCATAGGATACAGCTGGCCCAGCAGCAAGAGAAAAGAAGAAATTTAACTTCAAAATAAAAGCACTTTGTCTCTGTTCCATTTAACAATTAAGCAAACCCTTGGCAACCTTCGTATCTGCTCAAGCTCCCAGTACAGCTACCGGAGCCAGTGGCAGGAACATCTGTGAGCAGGGATGGGCTGGACGGGGGTCCAGGAGCCCAAGTGGCACTGGTGGGAGGCAGGGGGTGGCTGTTCTGCCCCAGAACCTCCCACCACCCAGGGGGAGGGCAGCCACGGACCCCAGGGGAAGAGCCAGAAGGAAGAGGCAACTCAGAAATGGCCTGTGAAACTCAGAAATGGCACCACCCGCTTCTCCTTGGCTGAAGGAAAAACAGTTTTCCAAAAAACCAAGAGCACAGAAGAAATTATTAATAATAATAATGATGATGAAGACAAGCTGACTGTCTAATGTGCTGCGGTGTGCTGGGCTGGGGGGGGGCAGGGAGCAGCCTGCATTGTAGGGAGGGATAAAAAGCCATCGAAATTCCTAGTGAGGTTTTGAGGAGCCCCAGGATTTTGCTCCAAAGGCACAGGATGCAAATTCAGACCCGTCCCCATCCCCTCTGCCCAGCACCACAGGCGCCTCTCCTGCTGCTGCCCAAAAACATCAACAACGCCATGGTTTCTCTAGCCCAAGCAGGTCCTTCACCACCCCATGAGGGCACATTAGCAAATCGGCACTGGTTATACAGCAGGAGCCTGCGAGGGATCTGCCTGGGCTAGGAGGTTCAGAAGGTTCAGTACTAAACAGTCAAAAAAAAAACCACACAAGGCTAAATGGAGATGACTGAAATTCACGGGGAAGGAAGATTTGATGTGACAGCATAAAGCAAGGAGCTCTCTTTCACCCACTGCGTTTTTGTTTGATGTAAATCTTAAATTTTAATACAGACAAAAAATGAGATTTTCTATCAGTCGCTGAGAGGTGCAGAGGTAACTCATTTAAGACCAACGTGAAAATCCCCCCCCAAAAAGCACCAAAACCTGGCTACACAGACCAAAGCTGTATTGTCCACCACATCAAAAGATTACTGCAGCTCAAACCCAAGATGGCTTTAAAACAGTTGATGCGGTGCCCTTCCTCGCAGCATGAAATTACCAAGCTTTCATTAAAAACCCAGAAACAAGAAGTATCAGCAAAGGCCGTGGCAATGAACTACCGCAGCCAACATCCCCTTCCAAGAGGAGAACAAGGAGGGAGAACCAGCCGCAGCCTCGGCCTTTGGGCACGGATGTATTCCCCACCACATCTCAGCACTAGACATGGTTTTTACTGCTGAGGTTAAATAGAGGCTGAGAGCAGAAGCTACCAGAGATGCTTTTCACATCATACAACCATCCCTGAAAGCACGAAACAGCGTTTTAAAAAAATAAATAAATATATATATACATATATATATAAAATAAAAAGCCAGGCTGATCAGGGTATTGCAGATGCTTCAACCATCACCATCATATCAGTATCTCTGCCCGGTGCTGCATTGGCAGAGGGATGCTTGTGGGTTGATTAATAAGACCTTAAATTTATATTATACCATGAATTTATATTTATACCATCCAAAAGGAGAAAGCTGCTTCTGGGGCACAGCCACCGCTGCACCCAAGCATGGTCCCTGGGACCTCCTGCCCAACACCCCATGTCCCCCCATCTCCAGGTTGGCTGAGGAAGTGTTTTTTCAAACAGCATAGGATAAGAACACCCTGAAAATTTCCTCTTTATTTAACCCACATGCTCTCCAGCAGTTCCTTACCAAGCTCAGACAGCACTGCACCCCTGCTTTCAAAACATCTTCTACCAGGGACCATAGAACTACAAAGTATTTTTATTCTGAGGGTCTCTGGCCTCCCAATTCCAGGCTCCAATATCCCTTTCAGGAATCTCACATTTTCAGGAGGAAGGCAGCAGCACAACAACCTCCCTTCACAAAGGACAAGGGGTTCCTCAGGGCTTTTGCTTAATTACACCATTACGTATGGCATTTTCACAGCTCCCTTGCAGAGGAAGCATAAGTAGGAGGCGACGGGAGATTTTTCCTTTCTCTAGGAAAGAACAATGTTAAGCTCTGCAAAATACGGCGGGGTTTTGATTTTTTCCCCTTATTTCCATCAGGCTCCTCTTCCTTCCAGACCATCCAGTCGCTCAAATCTGAAGCTCCTTACCAGTTTTCTCAGAAATGATCCCAAAAGCACAAGAAGCTGAAGGGATTTCTGATATAAAATAAGCGTTTCTGCTGGAATCCTGATTTCTTTCTGCACTAAGAACCGCTCCCCAGCTCCGCCACGAGCTTTTACACAAATTTTCAACTTTTCCTAACCAGAATGCCCATTCCCAGGATACACCAAGTGTCCTCAGCATCCTCCAAGGGACCCCAAATGTCCCCCTCCAGGTTCAGGGCACAGCCTGGAAGGAGCAGACAGTCATTAATGCAGGCTTCTGCCAGCACTGCTTTCTCCACCTTTCAAAACCTGGTTTATTCCCCACAAAGTTTCCAAGCCGGTTCCCTCCCTCCCCCACTTTTTCTCCAGCGAAGTCGAAAACTGCTTTTAGTTAATAGGAAACATGAAATGTTCCCTGGGAGGCCACGTTGAGTACATCACACACACCACAGGAAAGGAGGAAAAAAAAAAAAAAAAGAAAAAAAGAAGATGCTGTTGCGACAGATGTTGAGATGTGAGCTCTCAGGGAGACATTGCTGTGTTTTGATAAGAACATGCATTGAGTATTTCATTCACAGGGCAATCCTAAGACTTTATTTAGAAGCATATTGGCCAGACAGCTGGAATTTAGAACATACTGGATTCCTAACAGCTCTCATTTATAAACTCCTTCAGCTTTAACTTAGAGTAACCACAGCTCCTTCTGTTTTGGAAATCTAAAAGCACTATTTCTCCCCCTTCATTCAGCTCTCGCCCATCAAGAGCATCCTAAATACAGCATCCCTTGCGCATCCCGGCACAGTGACAGCAAACTCATGGCTGTCACCGCACTCACCATCTGCTCCGTATAGAATTGTTTGGTTTGGGGGACAGTAGATGAGGTGGCGAAAAAGTTCTTTGCTGGAAGAGAATCAATAGGTGCTTCCCAATGCTGTTATAGCTCTCCCCGCACCATGAGCTCGCTTATGAAATATCCCCCATGACGGCTCTGCGAGCAATCCCACCGCCATCAAAAAAGGACTGGAAGGAGCAGATGAACTCTTAAAAAACAAAGTTCCTGCCTCCACGCAAATCTCACCAGTTAAAAACAGGGGAGAAGGAAAGTAAGCACAATGTGTGTACGGAACTGGCTCTGAAGAGGCTGCTTTTCAGCAACTGCCATAAGGTGGCAGTGGGTCTTTAAGGCTACCTTACACCTCTCACACAAGCACAATAGGAAATTATCACCCGAGTGGTTTTCCAGCATCTGAAACTGTTTAACTCCAATTTCCTCATCAAGGGAGGCAGACCATGCACGAGAACTTGGGGCTGAGATCACCACAAGGAGGAAAAGCCACCAGGATCAATGGGAACAGCCACAAATGCAGCCCCCATCTGAGCCAACGAAAATGCAAACCCTGCCCTTTCCGCAGATGATCACAAGGCCATTTATTTTACCTAAACGCTTTCCTTTGTGCATTCATCCAACCCCAACCAAGCCAGTGTCCACTGAGGAGTAGGAGAAGTTCTGCACGACCAGCAAGCCCAGGGCTCCAGCAGACTGGAGCATAAAAGCAGCACCAGTGAGTGAGATGGTCACCAGCTCAGAGCAGGGCTGGGATGTCAAACAGGCTCAGAAAACACCAAGAAAGCCTTGGGTACGTAAGAAATGCAGAACCAGGCAATAAACGGGCAGGTTACTTTAGGTAATCAAGGTGACTCATCATGCAGATTGACCCCAACTGTGTGAGACCGTCACCTGGGACGGAGCAATCAAATAAAAATCTGTGCTTTGCTCTGCACCAGTCGCCCCCTGATCTGCGCCATCAAAGCTGCCAGAGTTGCCCTGAAGAAAGAGCTGCTCTATGTCACTGCACCCAGGTGACAGACAGAAGGTGATCACAGACATGTCTCTTCATAAAACACAGTAACTCTGCAACACCAACATCTCCAGGGCCCTGACCTCCTGCCTCACCTTTCCTTACAGCCAGGCTCAAACCAGCACCGAGACAGGAGGTGGGAGGATGCAGGAGATGGGGTCTGCGAGGGCCCAGGCTGGTGGTCAGCGTCCCCCCCTGGTGCCACGCGAAGTCCGATTGTGCCCCACGCCTTGCTAATACAAACATCAACAGCCAACGTCAAGGTTTTATTGCCACTTCACCGCCTGGTTTGCTTGTACAACAACTGGAGGCAATCAGCACATACCTGCCAGCGCTCACACCTTCCTTCTAAAAGGCTGGCAACCACAGACCAAATCCCAATGTAGCCCAACTCCAAGAATCCCCTTCCTTCCCCAAAACCCACTCGCCAACACCTCGCACCCCTGCCAGAAGCAGAGAAAATCTCTCAGCCAAAGGAATCAAGGCATCATCATCATTTTTCTTCTTCCCTCTTCTCTTTGCCAGTCTGGAGGACCTGACGTGGCAAGGGTTGTTTGCAATCCTTGGAATGCAACATAAGCTCAAAACAAATAATAATAAAAAAATAAAATGAAAAGGAGTTTGAGTTTTACATTCTTTCACCCTCCCACAATCACAGCCAGATCTGGACTGAAGCTGCGGGGCAGGTCTGCGCCCTGCAAGGCTTCCCATTCCTAACGAGAAATAATAATTAGCGGCGCAGTCCACGACGGACGAGAGGCCATCACATGCCTTCCAAGATGAAGGCACAACCCGGCAAAGTCCCCGCAGCCCTCGCTGCCAGCCCCTGCTGCTGTCACTGTATGTCACCGCCCTGACAGGAGCCAGGGCTGTTCTTTATATAGGTTCTCCAGTCGGGAAAGGTCAGTATTTCCAAAACCCCTCCCCGCGGATCCGCAGGAAGCAGGTCTGAAGCCATCTCAGTGTCAGTGGTTAACTCAGCTGCTCCTTGAATCGATTCCAACTCCATGGAGTTTTTTACTCCATCCGGTCTCTCCCGGTTTCCCCCCTGGGGGGAGGCACAGCAGGAGGACTGGGCTGGGTTTGTCCTACCTCCGTCCTGCATCCAGCTCCCGGCTCCAGGCCTATGGCTCCTCCAGCCACAAATCCATCGCGCTCCATGGGTGCAGTCTCCACCCCGGAGCATGCTCAGTTACTGGCTGAGCCTCAGCCATCTCACAGCTTTAATGAAATGTAAGCATAAGGAAGTGTCATTAGCAAAAAAAAAAAAAAGGGGAAAAAAAAAAGGAGAAAAAAAAAAAAGAATAAACTAAAGGTGACAGGATTCTTCCCGAGCCGGCCAACCTTCCCTTTGCCATCCTCTGTCAAGGAGGTTGAAGCTCTCGCTGCGGGGATGGCAGGCGTTTTTAGGCAGCAAGCATCTCGCTTTAGAACAAAAGCAAGGCAAATCCTGTCTCAGGCAAGCCTTGTGCAAAAAGGAGCCTTTCCCTGTGACACTCAAACTAGCACATTTTTCACTCTGGGCCTTCCACAAATTACATTATTTTCATGAAATGCCATTAATATTATTTTGGTTTTCTTTTTTTTTCCCCCCAACGGGCTTCAACCGTGGCTTTTAGCTGGCAATGCAAATAGTGCTTCCCATCCATCTTAAAGCTAAACCCACCCCAGTCTACCCTCTTGTCACCTTGAAGATTATTTTAACTCCAATGGCAAAAAAAGTTAAAAAGCAGGGTGAAAGAGGAGGGAGAAAAGAGACTGGCACAACATGCTCAACGCTATGTTTTCCTAGGGACCTGAATTTTACCAGAGGTTTGTTTTCCATGAGTCAGCCCTGAAATCGCTCCATCCTCACCTTGTCTCCTCAACACAGTAAGATCCTTTCAAAGAAGAATTAATAGATGATATTTTTATTTTTTATTTTACATTTCCAGTTTTCCAAACCAACAAAATATGCAAAGACACATGACGCTTAAATCCACTGGGCATTTTCCCTGCCAGAAGATGACAGCCCTGCATGCTGTGAGTTATCTGCAGATGGATCTTCACTGTTCCTTAAAAACTCATATTTCCCTACACATCCTTTGCATGTCCCCTACAGCCCCCCGCCAGCTCAAAGAACTACAGCAGGAAGCAAAGACAGTCATTACAGAAGTCAAAAATGGGGCAAAAATGGGTTATTTAATCCCAGCAAAAGTTCTAACGTGGACCCTGCTCCTCATGTTGGGACCCAGCCAAAGAAAACGCTGGATGGTCAAATCCGTTAATTGTGGGGGGGGGGGCTCTGCCGAGCACGGCCGCTCGCTCCCCCTGCACACACAGCTGATGTCTCTGCCATGCACAGCCCTGCTGACACGCTGAAGTTCTCATTCTTCAAAGAAAGATTTAGAAAAGAAATTAAAAATTATATTTTTTTTTTAAATCAAGTTACTTTATCAACAGAGCATTTCAGAAAAAATCACGGTGACAAATAAACGCCAAAAGCCAGCTTTTTTTCCTCAACCAGACTTCCAAGGGAATCCCCAAAAAAGTATGAGACTTTCTGAACAACACAATAAGCCAAGTTCAAGCTGATCTGATCAACGCCTACAAATACTTCAAGGGTGGGTGTCAGGGGGATGGGACCAGTCCGTCTTCAGTGGTGCCCAGTAATATGACAGGAGGGAACAAGCACAAACAGGAACATAAGAAGTTCCATCTCAACATGAGGAGGAACTTCTTCACTTTGAGGGTGGCAGAGACCTGGAAGAGGCTTCCCAGAGAGGTGGCAGAGTCTCCGTCTCTGGAGACATTCAATCCCTGCCTGCACATGTTCCTGTGGGACCTGTTCTGGGTGACCCTGCTCTGGCAGGGGGTTGGACTGGATGATCTCCAGAAGTCACCTCCAAACCCTACAATTCTGTGAATCATAGAGTAGGTTGGGTTGGAAGGGACCTTTAAAGGGAGTCACCCCATCTAGTAGTGTGGATCAGCACAGGTGAGGAAGCAGGTCTCCAGTAAAAGAGACATCAGCCCACAGCACACTCACATCCCATGCGCTACGCAAACAACTTGTCATGTTGTTCTCTCATCTCCTCCCCAGTAGAATCATAGAATGGTCAGAGTTGGAAGGGACCTCAAAGATCATCAAGTTCCAACACCCCTGCCCTGGGCAGAGACACCTCCCACCACAACAGGTTGCTCCAAGCCCCCTCCAGCCTGGCCTTGAACCCCTCCAGGGATGGGGCAGCCACAGCTTCTCTGGGTGACCTGTTCCAGTGCCTCACCACCCTCACAGCAAAGTTCTTCCTAATATCCAATCTAAATCTCCCCTCTTCAAACTTAAAACCGTTCCCCCTTGTCCTATCACTCCACTCCCTGACCAAGAGTCCCTCTCCAGCTCTCCTGGGGCTCCCTTCAGATCCTGGAAGGCTGCTCCAAGGTCTCCCCGGAGACACCAACATACATGCAGCCCAGTCCTCAACATCAAGCTTTTTAGCAGGTTATTTGGGACAATATTCGCATTTCACTTCCGAACGCCAGGCGGCCTTTCCTGCCAAGCACTGGCCGGTTGCGTTCGACTAAATTATTTTTAGAGCACAAAACATTTGGTGAAGTGACCCCGGATAAACCATAATAATTTGGCACAGAGAGCGGGTGCTTAGGCCTCTGTTTCCGCGGAAGGGTTTCACCAAAGGAAGGGGCCAGGCCCAGGCCCTCAGGGGTCCCCTGTTTCCAGCACAGGATGTGGATTTTCCCTCCACACACAGATTGGTTAAACCAAGTCCTATTCCCAGCCTCTCCCTTGCCTTTAAATTGGAGGTAGTTTAAAAATACTATTCGGCCCATATAATCCCGAGGCACGTCTGCTGAATCCAGCGGCGTTTGCATCTCGCACAGCTCAAGCATGTCAAGTTTGTTTCCTTGGAAACAAACACCAATTTGCAAGCATTGCTTTTTTCCCCTTTTTTTCTTTTTTTAATGTGATGAAGACATCCATACCTACAGCTCTTGTTGATACAAAGGAATTAAAGCAGATTCACGTACCAACAAGGTTCGTAAGAAAATTATGAATATATATCACTAATGAACAACGGGCTTTCTGCACTAAAGGGAAAACCCCAGTTCATCACTATTTAAAAATCCCCTTTTCCCTCAATAGACACACACTGGAGACATGGCATTTCTGCAGTTTCCTTGGGGATAGGTAGAGGGAGGGGGAAAAAAAAAACCAAGCCAGAGTTACCTGCTTCCCCTGGGCAAGGTACACTGGTTCCAGTGGAGGGACAACCCAAGAGGGAGATGCTGTATTGCTCCTACACTGCTCCAAAAGATACACTCCTGCTGCTCAAATACACCCGCTTTCAACACAGTCTGAAGATCAACACAATCTTCATTAAAAAAAAAAAAAAGGATTGATAACATCTTTCAGAGGGGTTTTGCCAGTTTTAAACCCAACTTTTCCCCCTGGAGTTATTCATTAGGGCATGTGGGATGCCAGCCCTTCTGCCCCCGGAGCCTGCTCCCATCCTCACGCCCAAGGCAGTAAATCCTACGGTGATGACACCCAACCTCTCCGCGAGGGCAAGGAAGAGGGAGGAAGGGCAGAAAGGGTCAGCCCCCGGTTATCCAGGGCCTCATTTGCAAGGGCAATCTGTACCTCCACCCGCCACAGCCTTCAGCGGGAGGAATTAAGAGGAGCTCAGCACCTTTCAAAAAAAAAAAATCTGTCAGATACGGCATAAAATGGACACGTATGAGAACAGCAAAGAAAATTATGGCCCTTTAAACATGCCCTACCGCAGGCTGACTCAGCACAGAGTTCATTTCCCAACAGGCTTGGGCTGGGGCTGGGCTGCAATCCCTATTTGAGATTATTTCCTTCAGATCCAAGGGAGCAGAGCCCCAAAACTCCCTCGTTCCTATTAACACCAGTCCGTTACAAAAAGCCAAGGGAGTTGCACGAACAGAAGGCAACAAGAGGAGCAAGAAGAGCCTCCTTCCTCAACATAAAGGACAAAGCCTCGCAATTCCCTGCCCCTGGAGAACCTCAGGGTCATTGCTGGAGCCAGTGCCCAGAACTAATGTTGATGCGAGCCCTGGAATGCTCCACACTTCTCCAAGTCAGGTCTTGGACTCCAAAGAGTTTCAGAGCTTGCAAATGCCATTTTACCAACCAAACACTCTCGCTGTACTCATGCACGTGCTCACAGCAGGACCACTGCAGTCACCTGGAGGGTAAATTAAATAAAAAATCCCCAAAACCCACCTCAAACCATATAAACATCCAGCAGAACTGCCAGAGGGTCTCACCTAGGGCTTGAAAAATTAATCTCTCTTCAAATTACTTATATAATTTGAATTTTCAAATGAGGCTGAAAAGCAATCCACAGGAGTAACGCGGGTTCCCATTCCTGCTGCAATCCTGGAATCAAACCCCCAGTCTCCACTCTGCCCTTGACCAAGTACTGTAATTACTTAGGTTTATTCCAACCCCTGCCATGGTCTTGAGGAGCTCTGGAGATCCTTCTAGCCATCCTGAATTCTGGATGAAGAGCAAGGGAAGACGATCTACTTCTTCCCAGAAAGAAAATACTGGAAAAAAGCATCTAAACATCAGTATATAGAAAAGAACAGGATTAATACATCGTGATTCGCTTCGATGTACTGCAACAATAAAAATACTTAGGACTTCTTATGAAGTAATTTATAGTGAAAAATGGGAAGAGCAGGTAATATTTCTGTCTCCAGTTTACAGATGGGGAAAATTGAGGCTTGGAGAATCAACTGCCAAAAATTTCCAGAGTGGTCCCTTCAAAAACGTTTGGAACAGAGGAGTGAGACACAAGAGATTAAGCGTGAGACCACACTCACTGGTGATCAACTGACTCACCCCAACTGGCCAAGCTGGGCCAGCAAAGGATGCGTCGGGCCAGCCCTTTTGGGATGACTCAATTTTGAATCTGGCTGAAGTTTGAGCACTTTGAGCTCCCTTAAAAAAAACTCTCATCCTCCATTATTAAAAAACAACCCAAGAACCTCAAAACGCATCAATGTACGCAACAAACACACCCAGTGCTTTTCCCCTCTGTGTAATATTCCCTGTAACTAACATGGTTTTGGAGGGGAGGGGAAATATTTATCCAAACCAGCAAATCTGCGATCACTAAGGAGCTTTTTACACCCACTGCCAAGCTTGGAAGCAGGTGGATGACACACAGGTGGATCCACGTCACCAGGACACTGCCCAGGTTCATGCATGAAGTCAGTCCCGTCTGAAGCAGCCAACAGGAGCAATAAATTCAGAAAAATTAATTTTTTTTTTATTTTTCTCTGGGGAACTGGGCTGCAAGTCAAAGCCCCTGGGGCAAGGGCAATGAGCTGCGTTATGGGTTTTTAATGCAGATGCGTTAAAACACCTGGCAAACTCTTGGGTGAAAATACTGTACCAAAACAAAAGCAAATGTGGAAACAGAGTGAAATTACACCCTTTACTAACAAATTTAGCTATTGCTTCCCTCTCTTCTTCCCCCTCCAGCCACTTCAGGATGCTGCTTGCAGGTATCAGGGCAGCAGAGAGGTGATGGATGCCAAGACCCCACACGTGTCTGGAGACTTGTGCACACAAGTTAATTTGGGATGATAACCAGGGGATTTATATTAATGCCCAAATCACTAAACCATCCTGTTTGCTTGAGTTCCCAGAGCTACAGTGCTAAAGGACTTGCTGTATTGCAGAGCACAAAAAGCCAGGTCGGTACCAAGAGCTTAAGCTGAAGACTGATGAGCTCATTCTGATGCTTTCCCACATGAAAGCTCTGTCGAAAAAAATAAAATAAATCATAGAATCATAGAATGGTTAGAGTTTGAAGGGACCTCAAAGATCATCAAGTTCCAACCCCCTGCCCTGGGCAGGGACACCTCCCACCACAACAGGTTGCTCCAAGCCCCATCCAGCCTGGCCTTGAACCCCTCCAGGGATGGGGCAG
Source organism: Thinocorus orbignyianus (assembly GCA_013400375.1). NCBI lineage: Eukaryota > Metazoa > Chordata > Aves > Ciconiiformes > Thinocoridae > Thinocorus > Thinocorus orbignyianus. The sequence continues at coordinate 718,514 of VXBW01005892.1, read as the reverse complement.
CCACAGCTTCTCTGGGCAACCTGGGCCAGTGCCTCACCACGCTCACAGCAAAGAATTTCCTCCTAAGATCTAATCTAAGTCTTCTCTCTTCCAACTTAAAACTCTTCCCCCTTGTCCTATCACTCCACTCCCTGACCAAGAGTCCTTCTCCAGCTCTCCTGGGACTCCCTTCAGATCCTGGAAGGCTGCTCCAAGGTCCCCCGGGAGCCTTCTCTTCTCTCAGCCTGTCCTCACAGCAGAGGTGCTCCAGCCCTCTGAGCATCTTGGTGGCCCTCCGCTAGACCCATTCCAACAGGTCCATGTCCTTTCTATGCTGAGGACTCCAGAGCTGGACACAGGACTCCAGGTGGGGTCTCACCAGCGCAGAGTAGAGGGGGAGAATCCCAAATTTCACATCAAGAGTCACCCACTGATTATGGTTGGCAGCTCAGACAGAGTTTTTCAAACCTGCTGAGAGCCTGCATCTCCTAGAGATGCAGAGACACTGCAGCCAGATGCAAATGGTCAATACACTCAAAAATCAAGCACTTATTTCATATCAAAAATTAAACCACTCTTTCAAAAAAAGGACTTTCCTCAAATTCTCCAACCTCCCCCCACCTCCTGTGTATAGGAACCACTTACTTGCTTTGTAAGGAGGAACAGAGCTTAATTTTGTTAACATTTGAAACCGAAGGACTCAAAATACATCAAAACACTGGGGAAATAAACCCAAATCCACAAAAAGCCACAATAATGTGACCAGCTCTCAGAGACCAACATTATTTTCCAATGAGGGAAACTGAGTCTGTGAGGGAGCCCCAGCAGCCCCTCTTCCTTCTTCCCCTGCTCTTGGCTACAGCGACCAAAGCCAGGTCTGAATGCCAAGCAAAGGAAGGCAGGAATCTGCTGGGGAAAAGTTTTACATGCTGAGAAAAATGAGACCATTTGCTCTATTTTTATTGTACACGGAAGGGGAAAGGGCTTCACCCCTCCAGTGCTCCATCCAGAGCCCAGACTCTCCCTTCCAGCACTGATCTCCTGAATTCAAATGTGCATTAAAAGCATCAGGGACCTTTGGAAGCTGCTTCTCCTCCCTCATGTGGCCTTACCCCAGAGGAAAAGCAAGCAGAAGCGGTTGGTTCTGGTTCAGTAATGCCACCAAAAACAAATAAAGTGTGCACAGGCAACAGGGCAAAAAAAATACAATTTCTGAGTATTTTTCTTCTGCAACAGGGAGCCAAATGCCGGCCTTCAGCAGCTGCTTGAGCGCTCTTGGGCTTCAATTAAACAAATTCAAGGGCTGCCGGAGTCAGCTTCCTTTCCTCCAGCAGCTTTGTAAGACATTTGCTTGGTAGCCGAGAGTTCTGGAGTTTCACATGAAACTCATTAGCGGCTGGATCATCCCTGTCACTGGCTTTAAACCCCAGCACCAGAGCACGGCACCAAGACAGCTTTGATTAAGGACTCCTCCTGCACTTGGAAAACTGAATCTTGGTCTTGTTTTCATGCAGAAGCCAAGGAAAAAAAAATACAGGCAAGATGGCAGAGTATGGCCCTCAAAGAAGGATTTCCAGGATTCCCTGCTAATCAGCAGCTGATGATGTGCAGCCAGATGCCGGCGGCGGAGGGAGGGAGCTGCTCAGCGTCACCGTGGCACATCCCCACGCCTCGTGCAGGCGGGATGAGCCTTCCCCACGCCAGCTGAGAGGCAAGCAAAGAGCTGCTGCATCACCCGGCAAACCCCTCTTTGCTTTTTTTTATTGACTCCTCGGCACGTTCAGCTCTTGCCACAGACTCACATCGACTTGGGAGCTGCGGCTCTGGCCCGGCAAAGCACCTGGGAACCGGCAGGCTCCTGACATCCCACCTCCAAACAGCCCCCGTTAAAATGCACGGGGCTGCTTCAGAATTAACGTGCCCTCCTTTATTCAAAGCAAAAAAAAAAAACCAAACACAAGGGGAAGTAAACTCCTTGGATTCGTACCCTGCACCATTCTTCTGCCCACAATGTAACTGCAGCCCAAACAACAGACTTTGAAGCGTTCAAGGTCAGGTTGGACGGAGCTTGGAGCAACCTGGTCTGGTGGGGACGGAGCTTGGAGCAACCTGGTCTGGTGGGAGGTGTCCCTGCCCAGGGCAGGAGGTGGGACTGGACGGGCTTCAAAGTCCCTTCCAACCCAACCCATTCCATGATTCTATCACTTCAAACAAGGTCCTGACACTGCCAGAGAGGGACCTTCCCAGCCAGTGGGAGCACCATCCCTCTGCAGCCTGTCTTGGAGCCATCTTGTCCTCTCCAATATCAAGACAAATGCTCCTAAGCCTTGACTACAGGTAGACAATACCCACAGCCTCTCAGGAGGATTGCTCAGGGGCTTTTTCCCCTCTTTAAGGAAGTGGGAAGACTCACTCAGATCACAATAATAAACATTCACCCCGATGGTTATAATGGGAACATCCCTTGGGTACTGCCACCATCCCAGTAGCATTCTTTTACATTCCCCTTTCCTGACCTGCCTTAGATGTTGGTGTGACATCTGCAGCACCAATATCTTTTTCTAAATCCTTCTTTAGAAGGAACAGAGTGAAGGATCAGTTGTAAAGCAACCCAAGATCCCTGTCAACGCCAACTGCATTTAACACTCTTCTTCTTCTCCGTACTGGAAAAAAAAATCCCAGCAAAGCCCTGTATATCCCACTGTGAATCTAAATATGCCCCATTCCCAAGGAGACCAAATGGATGTCATAAATCAAAGTCTGACTTTAAACTATAAACACTCAAGAAGAGGCCACATCCACTGCGACGCGCAGGCAAACAGAAAGAGAAAACTCATAAGAACTTTCCTGCAAGACCATACTTCATACACACCAGCCCGAAGAAATGCCAGTCTCACGTGTTTACACAACAAGACTAACTCTGCAGGGAGTGGGGTGGTAAATGGGACCTTCTGCTCAGATCTAAGCAATGGAAGGAAGACACCAAGGTGTAGATAAAGCAACCAAGTCCAGTAATGGGAGGGATTCTTCTCCATTTATTTTTTACCAGGTTTTTACACCTCATTTCTAATCCCTTTAGCGCAGCCTTGCAGTTATCCTCACCTTCAGGAGTCGGTCAGTCTGCTCGGGAAGAAGGAAGGTTGCTGCCATCGATGTGTTTTAAAGAGGTACCTCCCAATGGATCCAGCTGTGCTGATTTGCACAGCTGCATGACAACACACTCCTTACGGAATTAAGGTCACCTCAGCCTGGACAGCATCATCATAATTCACCAAATATTTTGGCAGGCACATATAAGCACACTTCTAGAGGTAAAAGCCAATCTCCACCAAGCTCACACTTTTCAGACCTGTAGTGTCTGCCACCGACACAATTAATTGCTTTCTCTCCATCCAATTGATAATTAAACAGAGGCTCTACCTTCGTTGCAGAAGCCAATATACGTCCGTGCTAAAAGGGCTACTTGAAGATAGGTTACACGAAGGTTAAAATTATCTTACCTTGCCTTTGCTAGTGAGGATACACGGGACAAAATTGCAAATTAATTTAAATTAGCTCCAGAGGCCAAAAAATCCTCTGCTGTGCCTGCACGGGGCTGCAGTGCTAAGCCTGTCCCCTGTCCTGATGCCAACATGTCACTTTCGGCATTGCGAGACTGTGACACAACCCTAAGACAGATGTGGGAAACGTGACTTACACAATTTCTTCAGTTGTGCTCCATTTCCTCTCCCTTCAACCATTCAAGGGTTTTGTGGGAGATCTTCAAAGCCAGAGGGCTTCTCAGCCTGGGAGAGCACTGCCTTCTCCAGCCTCCCCCAAACGATGGGAACCAGAGATCATCTGAGATGCTCCCCAAGAACAGCGGATGGGTCAGTCCTTCCCACTCCTCACTCACCCATATTCAGGGCTCAGGGGGCTTTTTTGTATTACTTTTTAGGCACCCGTGTAAAGGATAAATAAAGCAAATACCCTGCAACCTGCTGCAAAGACAACCACCAGCACTTCCCAACCAACCCCTCAGTTCTTTGCCACCTTCACCTGTTTCCCATCTCCCTCCCCACCATCCTACACATCCAGGTGCCTCTCCTTTCGCCTTCCTTCGGGATCAGAGATTTTTCTGTTCACACTCACAGATGCCCAATCAAAGCTTCCTTGTCCAAGCCATGTTTTCTCTTCTGTTTTGAACATTCTTCCTCTCTATTTAATTCCTATATTATCTTTCTCCTCCGTTTCTAATTTATGCTCTCCATCCCACTTCTGTCTTTCTAATCTTTTCTTATTATCCTCTCGGGGCAGGTTTTAAAACAGAGATCCTGCTGGTGCTCACCTCGAGGTGCAGGCAGTGACGAGGCTCTACTGCTTTATTCTGCAGACTTCAAAAGTGAGTGAAGCCACACAGAAACCACCAAACCCATGCCAAGACGCCTGCTCCAGTCTCAAAACCCACCAAATGCACTTCAAAGACAGACACCCACTCCACTGACCCAGCAGAGAGGGAGGTACTGGTGCCACAGAAATGGGTCTCTGGTGTCTAATACAACCTAAGGATAAATCTAAATACTCTTCCCCATTAATGCCTGACTGATGAAATGTGGTAAGGTGTATAACTCTGAAGACATACATGCACATGTGAAAACACAAGGAGGAGTTCTCTTGCTTCTCTGTCCTTTATTTAAGATTTTTCTACAAGCTTGGCCTACCCTGCTCTATTAAATGCATATCGGATCCTGACTGAAAATTCAGGTTTGAAACATCTGTCCCTGTCCCACTCGTAAGGGCAACTGTTAATCAAGGATTAGCACAGCAAAAATAAGAACGCAGTCCAGCGACGAAGAGAACCGTCTTTTTGCCAACAAAAGTGGTGGGTGAAGCATGTGGTGGACCCGAAGCCTCCCTTTGCACCCTGCAGCCCATCCTGCCACTGCTTTTAGCCAAAGGCTTGGGCCAGATCTCCCCCTTTCATACAACACCCATCATGGCAGGTAACCCAGGCTTTGCCATTTCATCAAATGTCCCAAAGTTCGTAATTAGCCTGAAAGAGTGAGGACCCTGAAGGTGAAGGTCTGTGCAAGGCACACACATCAGGATGAGCATGCCCTTCAGCCTCCCCCACAGACCCAAACCTTGACTTTGCAAACTGTGAGGCACTTTGGTCCAAGTTAGCAACGTATTTTAAAAATAAAAAAAACACAACACCTGCTTAAATAAAATGAAGCACCTGCTTGAAGTTAATTTATGCTGTGGAGTCCCTACAGTGGAGCTGAGAAAGCCAAGAGAGGGACACCGGGATGAGCCATCAAACAAGGGAGCAATGATGGAGCCATTGAACCTCCTCCCAAGGACCTCGGTAGGGCGTGAGCACTCCACATGGTGCAATTCACAGCCACAAAAACCAGCCAAAAGAAGAGTTGATGCCAATTTCTCGTCTAGTTCCAGACCTCTGCCTCCCTTCCCAGCACACCCATTGCAGAGGATATTCATGGCAATGACCTCCATTCCATTATGCTGCATCTTTTCACTTGTTTTCTTCCATCAGGAATCATTAGCAATCCCGATTTATCACCAGACAGCTATTACTCTTTAAATCAAAGTAATAAAGGAAATTGCACCGAAGCTTCAGGTTGGTTTTTATGAAAACACAAACTGCCTCCCAGAAAAGCATGTACTTCATAGTAAAGAGGAAAAGAAAAAGTAAAGCCTGGTTGGATTTAGAGCCGACCAACCCTTCTCACTGCCAATTCAGATCTGAGAGCAGAGAACATCTGATGAATCAACACTATCAAGTCAACACAGGTAGAGGCAACACGATCCCGCTTTGTACCAATTTCCAGCCAGGTGCTCATTTTCATAGAATCATAGACTCATAGAATCACCCAGGCCAGAAGGGACATCCAGAGGCCATCTACTCCCCCCTCCCCACAGTCGCAGAGACACCCCCAACCAGCCCAGGTTGCCCAGACGCCCATTGAGCCTCACCTTGAACATCTCCAGGGAAGGGGCCTCAACCACCTCCCTGGGCAACCTGTTCCAGTGTTCCACCACCCTCAGAGGAAAGAACTTGTTCCTAATATCCAACCTAAATCTGCTCTTCTCCAACTTAAAGCCATTGCCCCTCATCCTGTCACTGCAGGCCTTTGGAAACAGACTCTCCCCAGCCTTCCTGGAGCCCCTTCAGGTACTGGAGGCTGCTCTTAGGTCTCCCTGGAGCCTCCTCTTCTCCAGGCTGAACAGCCCCAGCTCCTTCAGCCTGTCTTCAGAGCAGAGGTGCTCCAACCCCCTGAGCATTTTTGTGGCCCTCCTCTGGACCCGCTCCATCAGGTCCATGTCCTTCCTACATTGAGGGCTCCAGCCCTGCACACAGTGCTCCAGGTGAAGTCTCACCAGGGCAGAGCAAAGCCACAGAATCACCACTTGGATTTTCATCCAACACAAGCTGCCACGCAATTAAAAAAGGTCCCAACCCAAAAGGCTGTAGGGAGAAAATTAAAAAAAAAAAAAAGCCAATGTAACCCACTACCCTCATTTTTAACCTTAATATAGAACTATTTTTGCAAAGTGTCAGATTTTAAACCGAACGTTCCCCCTCTACACCCCCTTAAAAACCCACCCAGCAGTGATATTGTCTCCGTGCTGGATGTGATGGATGTGTCCCGAGGCACCACAGGGTGCGAGTGGCGTTCCGGGGCTCCCTTCTCCATCCTCTCCAACATCCGCAACAGCAAAGCCCTTCCTCTCCACGACTGTATCTCCAGTAGGAAAAAATACAAATAAGGGGGTCTGCCTTACCAGCAGGCAACTAAAAATTGGGGAATTTAAAAAAATAAAACCAAATAAAAGCTCCACATTGCCAGGGGATAAACAACCTGCTGCTTCGTGCCGCTGAGCCGTTGAAGTTTAGAGGCATTTTGTCCGAGGCAATATTTAGGAAACCCCCGACGGAGTGAAGAATCAAGAGAAAAAGCCTCTGAAGGAAAGCCTGGCATGGTGCATACCTCTCCGTTTGACCAGGCTCGCTTTTTTAGATTCCCCTTGAGGGTTTCAGAGCATGGGAGGTGGCGAGGAGGATGCTCAGAGGGAGCGGCGTGTCCCCCACGGCTCCATCCCACGGTGGTCCCATGCTGGAAGGGGACATAAGGATCCGGGATGCGGCGCTGCTCCCAGAGCCCAATGGGGAAAAAAGGAGGCAAATGGAGAGTGGGGACAGTTATTAAGTGTTCTTGATCTTTCCTCGGAATAAAATTTAAAAAAATATATAAATAAATTACTCACCCACCGATTAAAATGTGCAAACGTTTTGCTTGGTGTTCCGACTGCCACATTTAATATTTCAACCAACCACCAGGCCAATATTGTTGCTTAATTTAACATAACTGGATCCCGAATGCATTTCTAACAGATTAAACCACAGAAATATCCACATGTTTTAATGAGGAATTGGCACCACTCAGAGCCAAACAGATTTCAGCAATATTTTTGGACTACAGTTTCTTTCAGAAGAAAAGAAAGCCCACTGGTAACGGAGCTGCATTCCCTACATTTCCAGCTTTTTTGGATTTAAGTGCAAATTGAAAAAGCTAAATATTTAGTGCCATTATAATTCCAGCAACATCTGGGCGATTTTCTTTGCCTCGTAAAAAGATCTCAGCCAGCTTTGCAGAGCCCGTGTTGCTCGGGCAGAATGGCTCCTTTTACAGCAGCGTGCTTCATTCCGACCCGGTAGTTTCTATGCCAACAAGCATTTGTAACTCTTTATATATAAAAAAAAAAAAAAGGCACATTTGGAAGAGGAAGGAGAAGGAAGATTGGAAATGCGATAAAGACACTTTTTTGTTTGTATTCTTTGGGGTTTTTTTTACGTTGTTGCTGCCCAAAAATCTCAATTGTCCATTCCTCTTACTTTTTTTCTGAGCCCTGGAAACCTAAAAAAAAAAGGCCATCTCTAAAAAAGCATCATCTCTCAGCCATGGCAACTCTTCCACCTGCTCCCAAACGCAGCTGTGACTCAGAAAGAAGAAAGTTTATTCGGCCAATTGGATATATAAAAATAAATAAATATATATATATATGTATATCAATTATTCCAGTTCTCTCTCCAGACATAGAATGGATAGCAAATGTCTACTGGTGTCTCACCTCTGTGGGGAGAGCCACAAATCCGTGGTGGGGAGAGCTGAGCCCCCCCAGATGGACCCCAGGGCTGCTGGAACTCACGTGGATTGACCTGTCCATCCCTACTGCCGGCTACAGGGCCTGGGTGAGCGTCCAAATCCCAAGGAAAAGTAAAGAGAGCCAAGCAGCTACTACTGAACTGTCACTCCAAATCCAGCAGTTTGATTTTTAACCAGTTTTTTCTTTTATTTTGGAAGTAACACCAGACCTTCCTCCCCACCCCCAGGTCCCAGTGCTCACAGATGGCTCCAATTTTATGGTCAATGCTTGTGCTCAGCGCCCTGACGTTGTAGGTGCTCGGAGACAAAGAAAACTACAACCACCAAAAGCGAAATAAAACATTCAAAGCAAACAATACTACCCACCTCACAAAAATAAGAGAAATAAGAGAAAAAACTGTATTTTTTTTTTAATAAACAGATGCAGCCTACTAGATGCATGGTCACTATGAATTCCTCTCCCACATGAAAGTTCATCCATGGGACCTCACGATGCCTTTGGAGCATCCCCCCCAGGAACATCAGCTCATCACGAGGTGATGAAAAACCAGTCAAGCCAGGCCATTTTGCAGCAAGGACAGTTAAAACAAGCTGTTCCACCAAAAGGCAGGGCTGGGGGGGACATTTCTAGGGGAGCTGCTCCCCAGGAGGAGCTGGATAGGCAGCACCAGGCAGGGGAGCACCCACCATCACCTGTTTCTCATGATTTTCTTGTCCATGAGCTCGAGGGGATGAAAGACCAGAACACAGTGATGCTGCCAGCACTAAACATTCATTTACAGGCTCATCGTTAATGATGGAGATCTATTAGCCCCTTCAATCCACTTTCTATGCGTGTGTAATATATAACCTGGTGCGCCGGCAGGGGAGAGGAAGGAACAGGCTCTGTTGATGCTGTGCAATAATCATCCCTAACCACAAGACCGAGAGAAAATACTCTTAAAGTTATGAATATGATAAACTTCTCTTATTTCAGCTGAAGATGGGACACAGAGAACGGAAGATGGGATATGGAGAAAGGAAGATGGGGTGCCTTTATCCAGAGCAAAGCGTTTAAAGCGCTGCTATTCCAGCAGGGCACTGGCTCCTTCCCTCCCTGCACAGCCATGGATGATGCAGCGCATCAGGCAACCGATTTCATCAGCAGCCAGGGATTTGTTTTTGCAAGCAGGGATCAGGATGAGATCCAGGAAGGGCAAAAACTCCCCCAGGGAACAGGAGACAAAAGGACAAGATTATCAGTGTAGCAGTGGTGACTAAAATAAAGAAAATATTCATTTTCAAAAGCAGCATTGTCTCATGGGACTAGTAACAGCCCCCAGCCAACAAACACAGTTACTCCTGCAAAGAGCCATCAAAAGATGAGGAGAAAAGGCTACATCTATGAAACTCTTCTCGTTTGACAAAGGCCTGTAGGTCACTGCCTCACACTCCAAACGCCGGGAGCAGGAGGAAGGTGCCTCACAAAACACAGCCATCAGCACCCGCTTTTCCAGTCAGAGAGGCACAAGCCCTCCCTCCAGCCCAACTCTCCTCCTCTTCTCTTCCTTCCCATGATTTCACAACCTTTGTCGTTTCAAAAGCCCTTCTGGCAACCACGGAGCTATTTCACACAAGGCTCTGCGTGACTGATGAATTCAGGCTTCTCCCCCCACATGGTGCATATGTAGGGTACGCTGCCTACAGATCAGGGCCATAAATGCTGTAAATAAAGAGTATTTTCACCTACTTCAATGAGTTATGGGTTTGTACTGCCTGGGAAGTAAGAGACCGATTAAGATTTAAGAGACCGAGCCGAAAAATACTGAAATCAGCAGCAGCTTCTGACAGATGGGAGGTGGCCACCTGAGTCTTCTCTCTCTGGGATAACTTCTTCCATGCTTTGTACAAGGAGCCAAGTGCACCGACAGCAAGAAATAAGGATTCACATCAGGCAGAGAAGGAGCAGAACTGGGCGGGTTTATGCCACAGCCCACACCTCCACCCCCCCAGGCCTTCTGAACAGGGAGGAGGGAGAGGTCTCTCCTATTAAGAGTAGGGAGAGTGATTTGAAATCAATCTTTGGCAAAATCAAAGTCTGTTGGGACTCGTGTTAATGAATTCCCCTGCCAGGTTTATGGTGTTTAACTGCAAACAAAAGGCTGTTGCACTCACGGCACTGCAGGGGAGACCCAGGGAAGGTATTTGCACACCTGGGTTTATATTCCTTGACCAGGAGAGGGTCTCCTTCCCCTGTGCTAAGGTTTATTTGGGCCATGAACTGCTGTCTCACCTGGGTATGGTGATCTCCTGGAGCTGGGTGGTGTTAAAATACCTCCATTGTTCTTCTGCTTGAGATGGCAGCACAGAACTCTGGCTGAAAACACAACAGAGGATCCCTTGTGCTCCTCAGCTAATGGAAATACCTGGGGGCCACGGGTCCTTTGTGCCGAGCCTTCTCCCAGTGGGTCTCTTATGGGATTACTGCAGCAGCCAAGTAAGACAAATTACTATTAGCTGGACTAAATGCTACAGAAAGATCACAAAAATGAATTAACTCCTACCCTTCTCCCTCTCATGATAGATCACGCTCTGCTCCTTTGGAGCAATTTCAGGTAAGAGAAGGGGGAAACACACCACAGATAGGAGGAATTTATTTGCCATGTGGTTTCTTGTGTTGAAACAACAGCACTGAAACTGTCCCCAAGCCTCTGGGCACGCTCTGAGATGAGGAAAGAGCCAGGGCCACATGCAGGTCTGGTGCCAGCACCTTTCCCCTGCACACACTGGAGATGAGCTCCACCTCCCCTCTGCCTGCCTGGGAGCCCACACCTGGAGGTGCAAGGCTCACAGGGACAGGAACGACGGGGCAACCAGCCCTTTGTGTTACACAAGACTCTTGTTTTTAAACACACTATGCTTTCTCTCTTCATCCGCCCTCAGCACCATCACCCATCAGAGGTTAAGGCCATCCCCAACTCCTAGTTTTTAGGTAATTTCCCAAAACATGTTGGAATGGAGCTGGGATGCAGAGTGGAGGGAAGGTTCACCACTCCCTTGGCTCTGGTCTCCAGCTGGAGCTTCTAGAATCCTCGAATTGTCCAGGCTGGAAGGGACCTTTAAGATCATCTAATCCAACCTCAGCCTAACCCTGATAAAACCCATCTACCCCGTGCCCAGCTTGGCCGGGGGCCCTGAATGCACAGCCCGCTATAAAAAAATAAATGTGTTAGCTGATAAAATATGAAACTCCCTTCCTCAACCAACGCACCCACAAAAGCTCTAATTTAGCTCAGAGATTCATCGCTGAATGTTACATCACTTTGGAACCTTTTAAGGAAGCGCTCCAACATTTTCCCAAATTAATTGGGTAACTTTTTTTTTTTCTCCTTCCTTCTCAGTCAGACAGAGTTAAAAATAGTCAAGGGCCAGGTTGGTGAAAAGCTCCTGCAGGGACACCTGTAAGGAACAAGGTCTTTGCCCATCGCCAGCCACCAAAAGGCAGCAAAACCACCGTCCCAGCAAACAAAACACAAGGAAGCCCAAGGACAAGGCTCCTCATTAACACCAGATAATTTTAGGGCTTCAATTGCAGACAGTCCATATTGCTCGCCAAATCCCACATAAGACTTGCACTATCTACCACGGCAGGCTTGACCCCGTTTTCATATGCAGAAGGGGAAAAAAAGCCCACCCTGATAATCCTACAGAACAAATAGCACTCTCTGGAACTACTTGAATACCACCCTATTAAAATACAAACATGTTCCCTACAGTAGCTCAATGGTTTTGAAACATTCACCATCTTTTTATTTCAGGTTTTAAGCACTTTGCCTGGCAACTGTCTGAAGGGCAAATCGTTATGGAAATAGGAAGTAAATTAATTTTCCTTTATTCTAAAAGAGAGGATTATTGGAATAAATAAAATAATCAGCTTAGACAAGAGCACAATTCACAACTTCTGAAAAACAGAGAACTTTTTTTATTTTTTTAATTTGTCTTTCCGAAGCAAAGGTTTTCTTGGATGAAGGTTGCAAGGCAAGTGCAGAAGTTTTGGAGTTAAATAACCTTGGGCTGCTAACTCGCAAATAACTCCCCCTATGCCATCACCAGGAGGAAGGCTGCCATTTCAGGCACTCTCAGAGCCACTTTATTTATTTATTTAACACAGCAACTTACAACTCCCCAAAAAAACAGAAGATACAAAGGCCACTTTCCAATCTCATCTTGTCCAGGGGTTAAATCTGAAGCAGCCCCAGGTACAGACACAGCCCGAGCCCGGGTGGGAAAGGCAATCATAGCACCGGGCACTGACAACAGCTTTTTGGGGTCCCCTCCCCATCTAAGCCTCTGCCCCCTGGAAATCTCCACCGAGCCTGCTGAGATTAATGAATTTAGCTAGATTTCAAGCACTGTGGAAGATATTGGAACCTGTTTCAAAAATCAAGCAAAGGAAGGTTATATGCTAATGCTTGCTGATGAATGCAAAGGAGGAGAGCAACTGTCTCATCAATGGCTCTACCTGAGGCTGGTCTGTAGCACTAGATGCTCAGAATCATGATTAATATCATTAACGGAGTATCTGATACCCTGCGACAGGCACAAGAACCTACATAGCTAAATTAAGTTCAAGGTAAAGCATTTACCTCCCAAAGCCCAGTGGGAAAAGTGAACAAGAGGAAAAGGACAGCCTTCGAATTTATAGGGGGAAAAGATGAACTCATTATTTACTGAGAAAATGTGGGGATATCTTGGTGAGAACTGTACAGTTATTTCTGAAGGACTCCTCTAATAAGCAGCGTTGTTATAAAAATAGTATGGAAACTGTGGTTGAAGGTTGCTACAGCCTCGACAAAGAGAAAGAGATAATTCATGGAGGCACAGATTCCTGGGAACACCAAGGACTGTAAAAGTACTGAGAAATCAAATTGATGATCTGGAAAATAAGATGAGATTAAGAATGATCAGGTTAGTGGGGGCTCCTAAAGGAGCAGGAGCGAGCAGACTTTCTGTTTGCAGTGGATTATTAAGGAGGTTAGGGATGAATAATTTCTACCGTGTCCCTGTGAGCCGTGTCCCCAGCCAGGGCAGTTTCACCCTGCCCCGCGTCCCTCACGGGGGAAGGAGCTCGTTCCCACATCAAGGAGCCCACGTGTCTGAGCCAGCTCATAAATCTGAACCTGGTTCCAGGACCCCGCACCAGCTCCCTCCACGGAGGCTGACACCAGAGAGGGAAATGCCTGGCTCAGAACTGCTCCCTTTGCAAAGCCCTGGAACACCAGGCAGAGCTCCCACATGCCCCGGCACCCCTGCCCTTCCCACCAGGAACAGCCATTTCTCCTCTTTGCTCCTCTGGCTGCAAATCACTGTGGTAGCAAGTAGGTCACAGACTCAATGGCGCCTGAAGAATCACCTGCAGTTCATTTCCTCTTCTTTTTTCTTAATTTTTTTCTTTTTTTCCTAGGAGTTACCGCGTCACTTCACAGCCACCTTCAAAACCAGCCCCATCCATCCATCCACCCATCCCTTCATCCCTCCTCCCTCTCATCCTCTCCTCCTCGGGTTCACAGCCTTGTCTCCTACGTTTCTGCTCTCTCCCTGCTCTGTTTAATTCCATCTTTCCCCTGCAGGTGGATGCAGGTCTTTAAAGCAGGACTTTTCTTCCATCTTCCCCTTTCAGCACACACCATATTTTCCCAAGCACAACGTACTGCGCTGTATTGGCTTCTCTAAGGCTCAGAAGCCCAAACGTGTGTCCTCCAGGCTGATCAATTCATTAAGCCTCATCCACCAGGGGAATGTAGTTAATTTCACGGCCAGGTTAAAAAAAAAAAATGCAGCTCCTTCCCCTGTGGCCATAACTTCACTTATTAATCCTCAAGGAGAAGGGAGGGAGGGCTGTAGAGAGAGTCCTCTTTGCCAGCGGCTGCTTTCAGGCTTGCTGCGGTCCCTTCTCAAAGCAAGGCTCCACCAGCCTCCCAGGATACGGGGATCCCAAGGGAGATGCCACCAGGACCTTCCCTGCTGCACCCAGGACCTGGAGAAGACCTGGTATCCCGGGAAGAGGCCTTGGGGCAGAGGGAAAGGGCATGAAACAAGGCTGCAGCAGCAAGGAGCTGGTTTGAGGTGCTCAGGAAGCTGAAATGCAGTCACAAGCTGGATTTCAAAATGGCCAGGAAGGCAGGAGAGCAGGAGATCAAACTTCTCCTCCAACGAGAGCCTCAGTTAAGGCATGAGGGTGGAGAAACGCTGTGTGTTACAGAAAATCCTTCCATGCGGCTTCACAGCGGAAAAAAGATTCATCACAGCAAATAATTATAAGGCTTGTATCATAATGTCTGGTTTTAAAGCCATTGCCAATTGAGCCAAGGTTGGCTGAAGCAGCTGGAAGGGAGAGAAGCAGAGACATCAGGCTTTGAAGTGGTCATCACTTTATTATTAAAGACTGGGACTTTGATGCAACGTATTACCCAGCACAGCAGCTTTCTCCTCCCTATGACCGCCTGGGCTGTGTAAGAACTCTTTGGATACACCTGCAAGATTCAGTTCCATTCTGTTCTTTCTGTTCTCACCACAGTCCTTGGCTGCTACCATACCAAGGAGGTGAGCAAGTCCCCAATTTAGGTTTCAGTTCCTCCACCAAACAAAGTTATGCTGATGGAGAAAGAGACAAAACTGGCCAGTTTTGAAGAAAAACTTCAAAAGTCTTTAGAAAGCTAAAGACAGGAGCCTGCAGGTTCAGGAGATGAATCCTCCTGAAAATCCCAGGCTGCCCATTTCAACACACACATCCAGGAGCTCTCTGTGCTGCACTCCCCAAGTTAAGCATACCCAGGGTAAGGTCTTCTCCAGCAGAGACCTGCAAATCTCCTCTGGCAAAGCCCAAAACCACATCCACAAACTTTAAATCACGTAGAAATTCAATTTGGATGTAGCTATTTACTCCTTTCAGACTTACCCCTCCCAGGGCTGCTCCTCCTCGGGGGCGGGAGGGAAGCAGCTGTGGGCTGAGGCTCTCGCAGAAGCTGCCCCAGTCCAGAGGCACCAAGTCCTCAGGTCACCAAGAGCCTGGTAAGGCTGAAGTACAGTGCTCCATGCCAGGGACTCTCCTCAGCCACGGGAAATAAACTCATTTTCTCCATCTTACTCTCAAATGAGAAGAGGAAGAAGGTTTTGCTCTTTGGCCTCAAGCAAAAGGCATGGTACTACAGAAACAGAGTCACCTTTGTCCTTTTGCTGAGCCTTTCCTCTGTTCTTTGCTGCCAGAGATGCTCACCCCGATACTGGAGACCGTAGGAAAAAGCTGAAAGCTGGTCCAAACCATTTTAGGGCTGAACTTGATCCCCTTCCCCAGTGAGGCTGCAATAAAGAACGAGATGAGGAATCCAGGCTCCTTAACGTCACCCACTGCCAAAGGGAAAGAGAGGGATGACCTGCACTGGGGAGAGCCAGGGAGAAGCACCTCGTCCCCGTAAGGACCAGCCTTGGTGCCACAGAACCTCCAGGACCTGTACTGGTAAAGCAGCCCCCACCTACACACTTTAGATTAAAGATGTATTTGCATTACACCCCAATCAGAAATTAATTTTAAGGTATATTCTAACTTTCTTGCTTTCATAGAATCATAGAATGGCTAGAGTTGGAAGGGACCTTAGAGATCATCCAGTTCCAAGCCCCCTGACACAAGCAGGGACACCTCCCACCAGACCAGGTTGCTTCAAGCCCCATCCAGCCTGGCCTTGAACCCCTCCAGGGATGGGGCAGCCACAGCTTCTCTGGGCAACCTGTTCCAGTGCCTCACCACCATCACAGTGAAGAATTTCTTCTTAAGATCCAACCTAAATCTCCCCTCTTCCAATTTAAAAACGTTACCCCTTGTTTCACCTTTGCTTTTCAAAACACTTCAGCCCTTCAAACAAGCACACTTTCACCAGAATGAGATAGTTTTCCTCTGAACTGAAATCCCTGTGTCGTGGTGACAGGTACATCGCTGGCACAAGACAAAGATCCAAACAGAAAACACTCATCCGCCACCGAGAAACACGCAACGCCGCTGGATCCCGACAGAACCACGGGTCCTCCAAGAGACAAATCTTTGTCCTCACGATTTCCAAAACCAGCATTCTGCAAACAGTGTCCCTCCCTATATAGACATCTATTGCTATATCTCTATCATTTTCCTTACACCCATCAAAATGAAGATATAATTAACCCATCCTCAATAGAAATTACAATGATTTGGAAACAGCAAGAAACAATCTATTTGCATTTGGTAGCTAATTATTCCCCCTATGCACACAACCATCAATGTTCCCTAAACCCATGCACAGAAGAGACAATCTGTGCTAGCCAGAGTTTCTGGAACAAAGGGGAAAAGCATGGACTAAGCAAAAAACAAGCAACCAAAACAGAAAACCTCAACACTGGGGGGACAAAATTTGTCTTCAGATAGGCAGCACCTCGAGCTCAGCCAAGTCTGTCATAGAATTGCCCTTCTGAACTCATCCGACAGCATCAGCATCCATCTGCGTGTGGCACGTAAGCTGACAGCTACCACAGGACAAATCTAGTGGGAGCCACTGACATTTGCAAAATCATTGAATTATTATTCCCTTCTTCACACCACTCCGAGGAACCACGAAGCCATTTTCCAATACACAGCACCGCAAACAGATCCTGCTGCCATTGGACATGGATTTACCACCAGGGTAACACCAGGAGTACCGTCACAGCCACGCAACACACGGATTTTCAGTGGCACAGGCAGAGTTGCATCTATTATTATTATTATTATCATCATTATTATTCACTCCTGGAAGGAGGAAGGGTGTGCCCTTCTTCCTCTCGTACAGACCCGGGGACTTGCTGAGGAGTGATCTCTAACAACTGGAGCTCGAGGGGAGCCATTTATCCCAGTTGAGGTACAGCACACTCAAAGCCATGCCTTTCCCCACCCACACCCACCCCAAGCCAGGCACGTTTTGCTGACAGTTCACCTCAGTTCCTCATCATTCCCAAGGATTCATTACATGTTTTTAAGAGGTAACGACGCAAGCTGTGGTTAGCGAGCACTGCCTCTCCCAGCCCAAGCACTCTGCTCAAAGCAGCCCAAGAAAAAAACATATCAAGCCACCCAGGTATTTCTGCTTGAGGTCCTGGAAGCTTGGCCCTCCATGGTTTGCGCTCTGAGTATCCGGAGGAGGCTGATATCAAGCATTCAAGGGCAGTAAATCACAGCCTCCTTCACCCACGCTTTCTGGAAGCGAGCAGATAAAAGGCTGTTCGCTCACTGGGAACTAACAGAGGTTTTCCTTCCTCTGAGATGCACCTGCAGAGCGGCGGCTGGGAAGGAAGGAAGGAGCTGGGGTTCACCTTGACACAATCCGTGTGCCTGCAACACTTACCTGGCCAGCACGGCATTCCCTCCTCAACACGCGAGAAGTCATCATCCTTTAAAGCAAAACCAAAAATATCTCAACGCTTATTTTCCTTCCCCCATCTGACACAGGTTTGCAGCTCTTCAGGCATGGGGAGGAGAGGGAGCAAAAGAAATTTAAAAAGAAGAAAAACAAAAGAAAAATAAAAGACTATTATTCTGTAGGCAATCAAAGCTAATCCCCTGATAAATTTTCCTTCCAACAGAAGCATGACATATCGAGTCCCACTGGGTTCTGATCGCGACTAAACAGGACTAGGTGTTTTCAGCTCCCTTCTGCCAATAAAGCCCAACGTGCAGCAAGGCCTCACCTCGTATAATCATTTAACTCAACACGAAGCCACCCTGGTGCTCTACCCCAGCTCTAGAGAGTCAGCCCGCGCCTCAGCATGGCCTTGCACAGAAATAGGATTACTTTGGCCTGGAGGAAAAAAACAGAAACCACAACATGAAGGTCACCCATAAAAATCATTACACAGATCCCTCTTCCCCAGCTCTTAGAGAAAAACCTTCATCAAAACCCTCAACCTGAAAGTAGAAACACAAAAAGATATGTACATTAATCCCATATACCTCCGTCAATTTTTTTCCTCGTGTCTTTAGAGCAGTTGTTTACTGCAGCCAACTGCAGAGAAATTACAGTAGCTTAACTCTCCAACTCCCTCTAAAGGATTAATCTTCCAGTGAGCATGCTCACGCGAGATCTTTTTTCAGCAGTTGCATCCATTTCACGAAGTGAGGGCTGCTGCAGACATGAGGAAATGCCATTTCAGGACTACAGACAAAAGCGAAACAGCCCCCAGAAAGCAAGGCTAAGCCTTTCCTAGAGCTCCAGAAAGGATCTCTGCCCAACCCTCCACCTTCAAGGAGGTTTAAAGATTTCAACGTTAGTGTGCCCTTGCAGGAAGAGGGGGGGCTACTGGTTTCCCTGCCACACACGGTTTAAATGTCTGATCTTGGCTTTTCCCTACAAGCTGGTAGACGCTTCAACCACCGAATCTTAAAAGTCAAAACCAGCTTCTTCTCCCTGGCAGATTTTTCTTTCGTGTCCCTTGTTGGCTCATCTTTGCTTGTAAAAAAAAAAATTAAAAAAAAATAAATCAGGAAGATAATTTGGGGTGGGGTAAAGGGGGAGGGAAGGGGGAACATTCAAATACAAAGGAACAGCTTTAAAAATATCTAGTTCTCAACTCTGCAGCACAGTAGGTAACAGATCCCTGAGACACATTTAACTCCCCAGATTAAGGACCCATGCAAATGAGGATTTGCTGGTAGACAACAAATCCAGAATCTAAACAAGGCTGTTCAAGTAATCTTGTCCATTTTCTCCTCCTAGATAGATCATTGGAGGTTAAACTGCTCTAATTTGAGGTATTTCTCCCTCACCCCAAACGCTGCACCTTGAACCAGAGCTTTCCTGCTAAAAACAAAGCTCCAAAATTAAGCACAAATATTTATATTTTAGACACAGACTCTTCTATTTTCATCTTCCCGTATTACCAGAGCACTGCCGTTCCCCTTCCCATTTATCTACTTTATGTCCTGTTGCTTAATTGCTCTTTGTAGCCGATAGAGATCCAAATCTCCCCCTCCCCCAGGAAAGGCTCTTATTTCAAGTTTTAAACCCTGCTGGAGTCTAGGACAAGGAAGAGACCAGGCTGTGGGTGCTGGGGAAAATCCAGAGCAAGCTACATCCAAGGTGGGAGATCCCTTCACAAACCCAGCCGCCACGCTTCCCCCCAGCCATTTTAAACATCTAAACATTTAGTAGTATTTTTTTTAATCAAAATAAGTCTCGAATGCCTTTGGTGCCATAAAGCCCCTTTTATGTTTGAAGCCCTGCATGTGAGTCCACACACACATACAAAAACAGGCAACATGTCATGATAGTGTTAAATAAGGGCCATGTCTGCTTTTAAAAATGAACGCTCACCATAGCGACAGTCTCCGTCAGGACTGATAAAACGTATGGTGACACTGGATATTTTGTTCTGTTGTCACCTAAATAGAATCACCCACAGAAAGGAAATCTCTGTTACCACGCATTAAAATAGACGCTTTGTTTTATTTATAAAGTATCCAAACTGGTTGGTTTGGATGTGTCATAGCACAGCCTGCTCTGCCACCCCTCCCTGCTCCAGCCTTTGGGGACTCAACGAAGGATGCCTCATCCTGCCCCGGCCTCCCACGATCTCAGGTGGTGCTGAGGCAGCTCCAGCTTCTCTCTCGGAGGAAGGTTTGGAGCGAGGGTGGGATCTGCCCCTGAAAATCCCTGCCAAGAGAAATCCCAGGTTTTGGAGCAGGAAGATGTGTGAAAGCCTTGATGCAGGAAGATCACATCCTGCGCTTCCTCCTCCCTCCGTGGCAGGATGACACCGAAACACGAAGTTGGGGTATCAGATATGGAGTTATCCTGACCTGTCATTCCCAATTTGGAAACCAGCCATACTCCCTGAGAGTTTAGGCTTTGAAGATTGACTGCTATTGATTCTTCTTCAAGCAAACAGCCCAAGCTGGCAATCAGTCAATAATAAGCAATTACTCGACAGCCTCTTATCTCCAGATGCCAGCCCAGACAGCTCGAGTCATAGAGGCCGCAGGTCAATAAATCAAAGCTGTTCTCAATTTTTTTTAAAAAAAACCCATCATTTAAAAACCCACCCAGCCTTCAACCTGGCTGAAGAAGGGACCAGGACAGAGAAGTTCCCATGGAACAGTATGGTGGCATATTCCTAACTCACCAGAGAGCAGAGAGTATGTGAGGTGGTGAGATCCACCTCTGACACTCCTCATCGGTCATGAGTAGCACAAAAGTTGCAGCTGGATGAAGATGATGAGAGGGAGAGAGAGGAGGAAGCAAAACCCTTCTCCATCAATCACTCGTAGGGAAGGAGAGCAGGGCAGCCTTCCTTAAATGCTCACCATCCCTGGCTGGTTCACTTTGACAACCCGAGAGCCTCAGAAATACCAACGAAAGCAGATTTTAACACCACCATGACAGCAAATTGATGGCACCTTTCTAACGTCCCTGCTGTGACCTCTAAACCCTGCATATACAATGAATCATTTCATCCTAGGAAATGCACCCCTTTGCTATTTCATGGACTAAACATGATGCAAGTATGTGAGCCAAAGGCTCCTCTGCTGCAATGGTGCCAACACAGAGCAAGAGAGAGGAAAATCAGCCTTGCCAAAAACTCACGGAGGCATTTTATGCTCTCGATACAGACTTCCTTTACAGACATTTCTATGAAAAGGGATATTTGCAGGGGACCATGCAGCTGGAATGCCAGCCTAGTGCAATGGCAACCTCCTATCCAGTACCACAGAACCTAGAAACTCTGGTACCTGCACTGTTTATCCACAGGTTCTTGCATAAGTCATGGAAACAGCTTAGGAGTCCCAGAAGAACACAGCAACACTTAATAAATTATTCTGCTTCTGCTGCTAGAAGAGGTAGGTGGCCTACAGGATGCTGCATCCTCCACATCAGGTGTGGAGGCACAGGAGGAGGTACACGAGGTGCCAACAAGCTGCAGAAGCACCATAAATCCAAGACTCTTACAACCCACGATGTTTTTCTGCGCAAGTGGAAAGAAGCATCCCAGATTTGTCAAGCTTGGGGCAGCTCTACCAATATACTCCCATGTAGTTGTGACCCTATCTAAGCAAGCTGCCAGGGATCTAAATACCAAAAAAGTAAGAAAATCAAGAGAAGAAGATATGACTTGGAACAGTGGTATCTTTAAGACTGGGGGAGTGGCAGCTCCCAACGAACACAGGGCATGGAGGCTTCTTGCTTCATCTGACATGATCACTAGTCCCAGGAAGGAAGATACTTGTATAATGATGACTGAATCCTGCAGACTGAGCATCTCCAGTCATACAAGCCTGAAAAAAAAGATAAGTTTTTGAGCCCAATATCTAAACAAAAAGGGGCAACCCACTGAAAGCAGGGTTAACCCCACAGCTGGTGCTCACTCCTCACTCCACTGCCCACAAAATGTGGGCATCTGAGGATGTGGTCAAAATGTCCTCAGTCTTCAACACCTTTCAGAGGTCTGGGAGGGATGCTCAGGTGAAAGGCAACAGATAATGAATTACTTCAATCATACTCGCCAGTCAGGATAGACTTCTGGTGAGGAGCCTGTTGAGGTTTTCACCTCTAGCTACAGACAGAGCACTCGGTTCTTCATTTCACCAGTGCCTTGGAGGGCAGGAAGCTGTGGCAATGTACGCCCAAAATCAGAAAAGAATTTCTCCTCCTCTTCACACCCACAGAGCACCTACAGGTGGCTTTTACACTGTCAGACCAGTGGGCAACGTCGTGGCAAAGCATGGAAGAGCACCCAGGAGGGAAAAAACAAAAGAGTGTTAATGCTTAATGCTGTATCACCATCACCATTTATAGTAAAGCCACAAAATGCCAAACCAGCTGACAGGATCCCACAAACCGCACTGCAGAGCGGCAGCGAGCTCCCGATTTTTGCACCCTATCAGGATGGTTTTCATGCAATACTCACATTTTTCTGCTATAAAATACGATGCTCTTTTATCTCCCTCTCCAAATGCACAGCTGAACGGCACCCGGGCTGTAAGAAGAGTCAAAAGAGGAGTCGCAGCTCTAAAGAAGAGCCTACAAAACCTCCGGGCTTACTGACCACTGAAATAGCTATTTACTTCCCCAAAACGGAGAGCAGCCATGCTGCCTGCTACTGCCCTGGCTTCAATGGAGACACAGCTTCAGCCTGACCTGCATCATCTTGCTCTGCAAAAGGAAAATAATCCAGTTACAAATCATAAATGTGACGGTTGTTTCATCTTTCAGGATGAAAACAATGCCAGTTGCAAGACGATGAGCTATCCCAACCTGCCATCCATCCTTCCCATCCCACGGCATGATGGTTGCCAACAAAAGCTGGTGATCTCCAGTTGTGCTCTGCTTCCTTCTTTTGAACCACAGGGTTGTGTCAGACCCGCTGCTCTGGGTCTCAAAGTGTTGCTGGAGCAGCAAATATTGGAAACCAGAGCAGAGAATAAAAAGGCTCCATGGCCCCATCAAGGATGCTATCAAGGGGCTGTGATACCTCCATCTTCAACATCTTAGGTGGGCAGAATGATAATTTACGAAATCCATCATCTCAGTAAGGAACTGGAGCAGCACAGCCCCATGCCTGCTTCTTATCAGGAGCCCCATGACTGACGGAGGCACTGCTCCTCTTCACCATCCAGTGTTTCATGCCCAAAACGAAGGTACCATTGCAGTCCAAGACCTGAGGGCTGATTTTGGTGGAGAGACGCAGGAATTAGGGGACAGACTTCTCTGTAAAAGCAAAGTAAATCCCTGCTGGCACATCTAGTGGGCAGCCTTCAAAGGAGGAGACGCAGTCAGGGTACCTCTTGCTGGCCAAATCCAATTTAGGTTAAATTCCAGAAGTTCATTGGGCAGGGAGCCAAAATAAGTCTCTCAATGTGGTCTCACTGAACTCCAGGCACCTTTCAGAGTGGCCCATGAGGTTGCGATGAATATGGATGCTTTAGAAAATAAGCCTCAAAGCAGACTGATTCAGGGACTTGACTTTGGTCCTTCCAGCACCTCCAGCATGGAGACACCAGAAAGATGTGGGCACAGTGCCCTCATTGTAAAATATGACCCACTGGAGTGTGGGGAGGGAGAGCACATCAAACTTCTGCAGGCTTCTGGGTGATTGTACCCACCATCAAAATCCATCCGTGGTGGTTGGTGATCCCTCCATCCTGCTGTAGCAGCACCACTTCCGATACTGCACACCTTTGCAAGAGCTCAGAAGATCCTCATACTTCACACACACACGGATTCATTTTGCCCCACAATGGTCACAAAGATGGCACTGTGATTTGTCTCTTAAGATAAACAAAACACTGTTTAAGGGGGTCTTTTTCATTCGGCAGGAACTGTCCCCCAGTGTCTGGCCTTCCTGTCACCCACACCGGTGGCTTTCAACTTTTCAACCAACTACACACTTCCAGAAGGCTCTGAGAGAGAGCTAAGAAAAGGCAGCAGTCATGTTCGCTACACAGAGATTTACACCCTGCTGCCAGGGGATTAAATACTACTCAAACTAAGCAGAAGTACCAGAGAAGAAGTCCTGGAGGGGTTTGGCTTCATGTATGAAAGCCAGGGAAAAAAAAAAAAAAAAGAAAAAAATAAATCTTTTTTTTTTCAAAGCGTAAGCAAATGGTTTAGTGAAGCTGACAAAGAGATAAATTCTCATGGTGGCTTAGGAAAATGAGCATGAGGGGCAGCAAAGGCAGGACCTGCTTTGAGGAAGTAAGGCTCAAAGCCTGGCTCTGAGCTGGCTTCACCTCCAGCTTGTAACACCTATAGAGGTTACAAACCAAGCACAAAGAGGATGAATATTATTTCTCCACCCTCTGGATTAAAATTCAAAGGTGGAGAAGTTACAAGAGCTGCTGAGGATCACAGCACCCAGGGACTGCCTGGCTCTGGGAAGAGATGGCCAAGCCCCACGCTCTCAAGCTGGCTGTAACGCCCGGAGAGAATCCAGAATCCAGGAGGATTCTGCTGCAGCTTGGGCCCTGAGAGCCCCAGGCTGTGACTGTGACTTTCCAAAAGAGCCGGGTATGAACGCAAAGATGCCTCCTCGTGAGCCTGCTTGCAGCTCTGGGAGAATCCCTGCCTCTGAGCCTTCCTCTTTTCCTCTCTTTTGCTCAGCAACATACCTGTCACACAGCACGGAGGGCAAACCAGCACCGGGATACGGTCCAGCCTCACCCCCACCAGCACTGACATCCTAGCTTTTCATTTGTCTGTTTCCAAAATAGCTCCTTCCCCATCGGATCCATTTCAAACAAACAAACAACCAAATAAACCCAGAGAAACAGACACACGGAATGACAAACACTGAAACAGTACAATGTAAAAACAAAGTAAATTAATTCAAGGACTGATTGATTACTGGTCCATCCACAATTTTGGCATCTTTTTAGCTAATCCGGACAGAGACATCCTCTATAGCATGATAGTTCTGTTGAGACAACTCAAAGGATATACGAAGTTATACCAATATAAAAACACCTCTGTCAACATGACTGGGGTCAACACGCTTAGACCATGGCCACATTTATACCGGCATAAACATCCTCACAACACAAGAAGCAGCCAGTACTAAATGCTAACTGTATGTTAATTGGGATTTGTAGAGGTTCAGTCTGTATTTGCTGAGCTATATGTAAATGAGCTCTCACAGTACAGTCTTAATTAATAGTCATAGCTTTCAACATGCAAAGGAATTGCCATCATCATCCTGTCAATGGTTATCTCTCCAAAGCCAATGGCTCACAGCTGAAAACCTGCTGTCTAGGAGACCCCACCATCATTCCTGGCATCCTGGCTTCTCTGCTCTGCTGAGGAAGGCTGAGGCTCCTCTACAGGAGCCTGAGCCAGGAGCTCTTCATGCCAGGGAAGTAGCTTGCTTCACTCAGGAGGGCTTATTTTGCACCCACAATCAACCAGAACAAGACAAGGAAGCGTTCCTAGATGGAGGCCTGGCTCACACCAACCCACGCATCTAGGGTTTTGACCTATAACCCTACATCCAAGGAGCAGCCACCATCCAAGCCATCATGTCACCAACGAACACCTCTCCCTGTAACGCTGAATATTATGGCCTCTTAGTAATTATTACTCAGATGAGTAAATGTTTGCCAAGATCCAAACCCACCTGGTCCAGCCACGCTCTATAATTACAGAGCAGAGCTCTTGTGCTCCTCTTCTGTCTGATGTGGATCTGCAAGGAACCATCACAAGAGACACCGTGGGCTCATCCTCACATATTAATCACCTACGCCATGGGAAGACCACTTGGCACACTCAATAGAGGGAGAAAGCTGTCAGGACAGGAAAGAATTTTGGGCACCACATCCCTGGCCAAGCTGATGCCATCACATAAACAACCCAAAAGATCTAGTGGGAAAGAGAGAGATTTTAACTAGTCCTCCCATACGCTGCCCAGCCCCAAAGGCAGCGATGCCACGATACAGCATCATCATGGCAAGCTGGGGAGCTAAGGGGAGGGGACACATCTGCATGAAGATGAGCTCTGAAACTAAGCTTGGGAAAACAGCCCCTGAATTGACCTGGGGAATAACAAAAATTTTGATTCAAGTATTCCTGTAGAAAGAAACGGGGAAGTGGCTGTATTCCTGGAAATTCATATGCAGAGGTGGCCTCTGTCCTAACAGTCCCCAGACGATGACGCTGAAGGAACCGTATGTGGAGACACACAGGGCTGAAAACCCAAAGGACAGGTAACATCTTTCCTCCTTCCTCTGCTCCACTGGTGATGCAACACGCAAAGATATTTACAATTAACAAAAACTATAACCTGCATTGGCCAAACTTTCCCAAAGCTCCGTTAGTGGAGCAAAAAAAAACCCCAATACTGGCTGGTTTTCTTTCCGTGCACTTTCCTTCTAGTAATTCAACGGAGGAGTGGATCCTACTTGGGCTGAGCAAGAGACTGTGACCACATGGTTTTGTCACGCACAGAACAGAAAACACTGTGAATTCAGGCCAGAATATTAAGGGCTTTTTTTAATTTAAAAAAAAATTTTAAAAAATTGGGCTGAATCAACCAACAGAGGAACTTTTCCCAGGGCTTTTGCAGCCAGACTGTGGCTGGGAGGAACCTGCTCCTGGCTGCATGGCCCTGACACAGCCCACGGCAGAGGATGCTCCTGGGGGGCTCCAGCCCCTTCATCTCCCCCTTCTCTGCTCTCCCTCCCCTGCCTGCACCGAAAAACTAGGCCTGAACCTCCAGCTGTAACTGCTGCACTCCTGCAAAACCACATAAAAAACCCCCAACAACCCAGATATAAACAAACAAATGAGAAAGTTCACCAAAGCGACACTTTTCGACCCAACATTTTGCTTTAGAAAAGCCAGTGACAGGTTGTTAAAGGGGATTTGTTTCTTGAAAGTGGATCTTTCCTAGCAGGGGGCACAGAATGACCCTACAGTAGATGCCATAATTACACAGATTTGTTAATAATTGCATAGGCTGGAACAGGATACATTAGCCTAATTTACAGATGGAATAAGAGAACAAGAGAGAGATTATAGATCCCATTTTCAAGATAAAGTCCAGCGTTGCTATCAGAAGCTCAAAGAAGAGGTGCTGGGTGTAGTGATAGCACAAGGGGGAATGGGTTTAATTTGGAAGAGGGTAGATTTAAATTAGATACTAGGAAGAACTTTTTTGCTGTGAGGGTGGTGAGACCCTGGCCCAGGTTGCCCAGAGAAGCTGTGGCTGCCCCATCCCTGGAGGGGTTCAAGGCCAGGCTGGATGGGGCTTGGAGCAACCTGGTGTGGTGGGAGGTGTCCCTGCCCAGGGCAGGGGGTTGGAACTGGATGGTCTGGAAGGTCCCTTCCAGCTCCAACCATTCTATGATTTTGAGTCCTACTGGCTTTGATCACAGACAGTTCAGATGTTACAAAGTCCTTCTAGAAGAATTTCTCTCTTAATCAGAGGCACCCACGTTCTCAAGGAATGAAGCCAGAAATCAGGGCACTAAACCAGAGCACATAAAGTAGTGAACATTTTGACAAAGGTAACTTGCCTTCTCTCACACAGTGAAAATAACCTGTACATTTAAAAATTAACATTCTGCCAGTTAAAGCTTCTAACACCAAGTCAAGCCTCATGGCTTTGTAAAAAATATTACCTCCATTTTACATCAAAGGGAGGCATAGAGGTGTGGTTTTTTGGATAGAAAAAGCATCACAGGGAACAAAACATCAACCAATCTGTCCTAGCAACAAGGCCTGGGGAGCAGCACATGCTGCAGGACCCAGCCACCACCTTCCACCGGGACATTGAAGGGTAGGAGCCCCTGCTCTTCCTGGGGGGTGGCAAAAGGGATGTTTTCTCAGATGAAGCAACCACCTTGCAGCTCTCACAAGAAAACAACCCATCACAGATGCACGCACCTAATCCCAGCAGAGTTGGGGGACTTCCAAACACAAAGATCCCAAACTGACCTGAAATATTTACATATATATGTAAAAATACTGGGTGTCAACACACCCTTTTCCCTGTGGCTGTGGGGCAGTGGCAGTGCACGGTGGCACCTTTAAGGCGCGGAGGCTGCTGTCAGCAAGGCCACCCCATTCATGGTAGAGAAAGCACCAAAATTAGCAATTAGCAGAATTTCAATTCATTGGCATTTAACAAGCCTAAAAGTCATCTTGGGCACAGTGGCTTTTCAGCAGGGACAAATTCTAAATCTCATAATCAGACTCCGCCAACCAGCCTTGCTCGGACAGTACTTGAAATTCTTTTGTTTAAATTGCTGAGCGCCCCATCGCACAGGGACACCGCAAAAAAGCCAACAGCAAAGCCCTCCCCCTTTTTTCTCTGCTTTTGGATCAGGTCCCAAGTCTCTTTTTAATGTAATACTCTACTTTAGTCCATGTAATCTTCTGTCTTATGGAGGGGTCAATGTTGCAAATTCTCCTTGCACTTAAGTCCTATTATCTGTCTGCACTAATTCTGCACGCAGGGTGTTTACAGCCCCTCAGCTCTCTGCTCAGAGAGCTCCACATTCACCAGCCCCAGTCAGCCATGAAGCCGGGCATCTGCTGAGTGAGAAAAAGAAAACAAAACCCAGAGATTTCCCTTCACTTCAATATTCAACTGCACACTCACTTTTCCCCATTCTCTCCTTTCACACGTGGCACAACTCTGGGAAACAAGCAGGTTACCTTCTGCACTTGCAAAGCAGCACCATCTCTACTTACAGGACAATAAAAATGAGCTTAATTAATAATACATCAGCAAGAAAATGTTAATGAGCACCCAGCAGGGAAAAGGGACTGCTGGCTAATCTCCTTGCGTGGACTCCTCCTTGCTTCAGCAGCAATCAGCGACTACATCAGCATTGCCATCCCGGTGCAAGCCCAGATATCTGACTCATCAGGCAACCACGGGGCCCATGTCACCATTTACATTTCTCTTTAAAAGCAGACACTGTTGCGTCAGGAGCAGCTTTTGGCAGCCCCACGCCAACTTCCACTTGTGGAGCTTTTGTCATTTAAAGGAGAATTTAGAATATCCCCCGGGCACCCAACGTATAAACACACAGAGACGGGGCCTCCCGCAGTCAGCTCTTTGCCCACAGCTGTAGAATATGAAGCTCTGCATCAGCTTCAAGTGGCTGCCGCCACCGTGCTGCTGGGTCACAGCCACGTTGGGGGGCACCATCCCAAAGCTCCCCGCTCCTGGGAGCTCACCAAGAGCATCCAAGCCCTTTCCCTGGGGTCCGCCTGCCCTCACTGAGCTGCCAGCTGCCTCGGCGAGGTGCATTTCAAAGCAGGTAATGGAAAACTCCTCTTCCCAGCTGGTTTGTTTTACTTTTTTTTTCTTTTTCCTCCTTGCAGGAGGTTGCGTTGGCAGGAGCCAGCACCCCACAAGTAAAAGCCCGGGGGGCTGGCAGCTGCCAAGCACAAGGCTGTGCCACCGGAGCGCATCCATGCTGGCGCTCGGCCACGGCGCATGTTCGTCAAGGGCCGGTGCCGCACGGGGAGGTGGTTTCCTGCAGCCAATGGAGGAGCCGCCGCTCCTGGTTCCTGCCTTTCATCAGAAGTGTGGCTGGAAACAAAGGCCCCGGCGAAGAAAGGCAAGTTGGCCGGGAAAACTTCCCAGCACGAGCCAAACCTCCCACCTGACAAATCACTGCCTTGTCCCTCGTCACCTCCTCAACCTTCTCCCTCTCTCCGCAGCTGGGACATCACACCGGGAGCCAGGTTTAAGCAGGATCTGGGAGTCATTGCTGGTGGCAGCCTCCAGCCACGGCTCCGGGACAAACAGCAGCAACAGCACTGACTAGAACCTGCATCTTGTAACCACACAAAGCACCCGCAGTGGTAGGTAAAAAAATTTAGTCTGGTGTCGCACAAAAGATAAATTACGCCTAGAAAACAGCCTCCAGGAGGAGAGTCTAGAGGTGTGGAATTTGGGAAGACATTAAAAACCAATCAGTTTTTAATAAAAGCCATGAATGATTAAGACCAATGTGCGTGGATTGCACAAGGAAAAGTGCTAAACTCTTTGAAACCCAAGAAGGTAAGTAACCACATCACCAGCACGAAGGGCACTTTCAATAGGGAAGGAGACTCTAAAACTCACAAATAAATCCCCAAACCATGGGAATCAGGCACAGAGTGACAAACACCTGGTCTAAATCTTTTTTAAAAAAAAAAAAGATGGGAAGTACAACTTTGCAGTGATTGGAAATAACCAGGACAGAATTTGATCCCTCCCTCACTGGCCTTTTTGAAGGATGGGAGCCAGGGGTGCACTAACCTTTCCCCGTGGACAATTCTCCCAAGCCAAAGCAGAAAATCTTCAGCAAATGTGCTCTCAGCGGCAGTTTGTTTGCTCACTGGTGGCGTCTCCCTGGTACAGGGGGATGTTGATCAAAAGCCAGCGTGGCTCTTCACCTCCCCTCTTCACGCAGGCTCTGAAAGCTACAGGATCTGGCACCAGAGCAAGAGTAAATATTACATCTCATCCAAAGGCCATCTTTAAAGGAACATTCGTTGTTTCTCCTCAAAGCGTGGCAAGAAAAAGATTAAATATTCCAGATGTCATCTCCAGGTCCCATAAGACGTTTGCTCATAAACAATCATTTTTGCATGTTAAGGAGGCATTATAACAGCAATTTGAGACAATGCACCTGAGCAGCACTAAAAAATACCCTTCCCCATCCAAAGAACAAAAGGATTTCTAATGTATGGAATTCACAGATCTCTTAAAACACAGCGTTGACAAAATCTATTACAAACAAGTCTTCAATTAAAACCACCTAATGTCTTGGTCACCAGTTCAGCAGTGGTGCTTTCTGCAAAGCCTTCTGGGTGTTGATTCAATCTACTCAAATATTAATAGTGCTCCTCAATTAATAAAATATTTAGACTCGTGCTTTAGGTTCTCATAATCTGGAGGTTTATGTTCAAGACTTGCAGGCCAACGGGATCCTAGATGGAATCACAAAAAACAGCTCACAGCCGGATTGTTAATGCTTTCATCTCCTGAAAACAGATACTCTCTTCTTTACACTCATAAAACAGCATTTGACAGCGTGTAAATTTGCTGCATAACCCCTGGGACATGAGAAATGTATCAAAAAAAAAAAACTAAGTTAACTTCTCATTTTCCAAAAACCTCAAGTGACTGAAAGGCCCAGCTCCTGTTTAGGGCAGGTCCTGAGGAGCTCCGAGCTGGAGGTGCTGCCTCAGCTCCAGCCCATGGGACCTGCAGAGATGACCACCAGCATCCAGCCCCTTCCACCTGCCGAAAGCAAAACTCACCGGGAATGTGCTTTAATCAAGAGCAGCATAAAAATGTGCCTTGGGTAACACCCCAATCAGGAGAGGATAAATTAAACTACAAGGAAGAAATAGGAAAAAAATACATATGGTTTTGTTGTCCAGCTGATCCCACCCGGGCTGAGCTAACCCAGCATCAGAAACTCCAGACAGGCTGGAGGCAGCACCCAGCTTTGAAGTCCAAGGCCTTTGGGCATTTGCATTCAGCAGACGCAGCCTGGAAGGTCACGTTTCAGTAAGTACCTCCTGATACTGATTTCAATTCCCAAATCAACAGCTGGATGAAGCATGTAATTTTGAAACCCATTAATCCTTTTCTAAGTCTTCCACCACGTGCATGTTTAATTTCCCATTTCTTGGAACAATACTATGATTTTTGAGAGAACCTAACTATAGCTTCTGAATGCTCTGGGTCAGCACTATGAGACATCCCCAATTACCGCTGAAGTTGGATGAAACATTTGGGTAATCTGCCTTCTGGCTTTGAGCCTTTGGGAGAAATTACCTATTAAAACTTCCTCTGAAACTGCAAGGGCTAGAAAAGTGTGGCTGGAGAGGGAGAAGGGAGCTGAGATTCTCAAGAATCCAGGAGCCCAGACTTAAAAAGGACAAGAAGGAAGGGGGAAAAAATAAAATAAAATAAAATACATATTTGAGTGTACTCAGGGCTGTATTCAAACATCAGCAGATCACGGTCAATAGTCCTGAGGAGACCAGGGCTCCCTTTTGCCAGCTCACATGCTGAAATACATGAGTCCACATCTATGCTTGAATTCTAAAATTAATTAAAAATGGGCAGTAGGACTCTGAACAATGCATAGACTTTTTCTCTTAACCTAACCAAGGCCAAAGCTTGGCGTTGTGTCAGTTCAGACACCTGGACTGGAAGTCTCCCTCCATGGAGATGCCCGCACTCCCATGCTGGGTCACCTTGGGCTCTACGGATGGCTCAAGCCATCAGGTTTGTCCTGGCCTCTCTCCATCCTCTGAAGGAATAAGAACCACGTTCCTTCTCTTTTTAGCAAGGAGACAAGCACAAGCAGGCACGTTTGTCTGCAGCATCACAAGCCTCCTGGCATCGGCTCAAGCGCTTTGCCCCCAAAACCCCAGGGAAAGGCTCTGTGGGCTTTGGCCACCATCCTTATCTCCACCCACCTCGATTTGCTCAGCTCCCCAGTTCTCTGCTGCTGGATCTGAAGGCTGTAGCCACAGAAAGCTCAAAACCACCTCCTGGGGTCACGGGCTGGCTCAGCTGACCCAAGATGCTATAACTGCATTTTATTGGGGTTATTTGGATCCCTCTTTGCATCATTTTACATTTCCCTGTAACAAATGGAGCAAGTCACTTACCTGGCTTTATTCAGAGTTTCTCCATGGCAGCCTGGTTATCTTGCTCTGTATTAACTTCCTCCCCAGCTGTGCCACCTGCAAATTTCCTCCCTCTCCCGCATCCTGTCCCCGCAGGATGATTAGCCATACGCAAACAGAAGTGGACCTGAATTTTCTGCTCTACCAGTCCATCCCACTCACCGTCTCCCCTGTCCTAAACTGACACTGCTTACCACTGCCCTCGAGAAGGAGAGAAAGGACACTGAAAAGGATGGATTTAATATTTAATAGCTCACCTCCACCCCCAAGTCAGTCCCCTGTAGACACCATCGGCTCAGCCCTACATGGCGCCGGCTCACCTTGCCCAGCAGCTGCCTGCAGCCTAATGTCAGGCAGCGTGTTTGAATGGTGACTCCTCCTTGGAGCTAAACTACCTTAAATGTAAACTGGGGCAAAACCAGCTGGTACGGCAGCAAGACAATGGCAGGGATCAGGCCGGGCAATAACGAAACAGGCACTTTCCTGGAAGAACACTTCCTACTTGAAAAGAGTGTTCTGGGTGTCCTTGATACTTTGCCTATGCTAGAAATTCTTAATTAAAAGCAGGAAAGCATTTCTATTTTAAAGGCAGCAATACCAGCATCAGGCGCTTTTATAAGTACAGTTTATTCTGGGTTTATACGCATCTCAGAGAGCTTGGCAGCCAGGCTAAGTCAGCAAGGCTACAGCAAACTTCCACTCCCTGTTGGATTTACTTTAAACACTTCAACCAGTCACCAGCCATCACCAACGGGATGCGCCTGCCCACACGGAGGGAGGATGGACGCACAGGACTTCTCCCCGATCCTGAGACACAGACAGCAAGGTGAGCCCTTCGCCAGTGACATTTGGCCTTCACAAGAGCCAAGGAGGGAAAAGTCTCCAGCTAAATTTGTCTTGAACCACTCAAATGGACCTTTTGAACCTCTCAAAGCCCTGCACAAAGCATTACCCACCCTTCACCTCCTCCTTTTCTGGGACCCAGTGACCCAAACCACAGGCACCATCCATGCTCTGCTCCAAGCACTTTGCTAGAGAAAAGCAAGAGGGACACGTCCTGCTGTTTCTGGAGCAGAGAGGCCACGCCGGTGGCACTGCCCTGGCTTCAGGAGGGGAAGAGAGATCACAAAATGCCAGGCAAGCTCATAAAAAGCAAGGCTCCAGACCAGCATTTCAGATCCGTGGCACCACAGCAGTATCAGTCCCTAGTCATTTCGATATCAGCTGCTCTCCTCCATACCCCGGGTGCTGCATCACTCCCTGCTCGCGGCTACGAGCCACCCAAGGATGCTGGTGCCTCCAACAGCTGGCACAGCTGGCTGCAAAGTGAGTGTCCGGCCAGCTCTACCTGCCAGCACAGCTCAAATCAGTTCCCTCCGCAGAAAAGCTGTTTGTTTGGTTTCCTTCTTATTGTTGGGTTGGTTTTTTTTTTTGTTGGTAATTGCATCACTACCAGGACTTCTGCTGACACAGCTGTGGTGGAAGGGAGAGCAATTTCTTTGCATGTGTGGACAGATAACTTCAGTCGGCAAAACTTCTCAAATGTAGACCAAACCTCCGCTTTGGAAAGCAAAAAATAAGCTACCCTGGTCTAAAACCACCTCTAAACTAATACAGCTACATCCACAGCAAGGACTTTTATTAGTGTGACTATTTCAGGAAGGAAAAATGAAAAATCATCCTCGCCAGCCAGCATAATTACATTGGAAGAGCTTTTTTTAAAGCATAAACCAGGCCTTTGATTCTGCCTGGGCTGACAAAATGTTCTTCAGATGCTTTCTCATCTCAGCCATGTCATCTTAACACAACTGAAGGGCACTTTTAAGGCTGTCTCAAAACCTCACAAGATGTATTTGCCCATTCTGTTACTACTTAAAGGTTGTGTACGTGGATGAAACGGATGAGTTCCCCAACAGCCTTTGCCAGCCCGTAACTTGCTCAGCGTGCTAAGAACATGGGTCAGGAAAGTAAACGTTAGCATCTATTTGACACAGGGTAAAACTTTGTCACGGGCAGGGCAGCCTGCAATTTTAACACCTTAATAAAGTAACCCTGGCGCGGAAGCCCCTAACTGATACAGTTATAAACTCTCCTTACTAGGTGTATAGCATCCTAGAAGGGAAAAACATCTTTCCTCATATAAAGATGCAGCTAAAATGTTGCAAACTACGTTAAGGCTGGTACACAGACAGCAAGCAGAAGAACTCTAACACAACAACTGGAAACACACAGCTTTTCCCCTGTGTTCACGTCAAAGTGTTACCAACAACCCTCACGGCGCTAAGGAGACTGAGGAAATCACTTGTCCTGCAGCTGTCAAAACACTCAGGCTTCCAGAGAGTTTACAAAGGAGGCAAGATGATGGGGTTTAAAATGCACCGAGTTTTCCTGATGTAGGTTACTGACACAGACTCTGTACTAAAATCAGTGACCCTGAGAAAGCAAAGCCCTCTCCTCACTTGCGATACCAGCTGGCAGGAATAAATGGGAGAGGAGGAAGGGCAGGGCAGGTCTGAAAGAAGCCCTGGATTTCGCATCACCTGCAAAACAGAAAGTGGGAAACTGAAGAAATCATCCACGCACTCACTGCTCAAAGACACCGCTCATTAGGTCCTGGCTTTTCCTATTACCACTCCTGCACTCGGTGGCCTATTACAGCAACCTCCTTCCAGCCAGGGACCCGTGAATAGGAAGCGCTTTGACGTGAGTGAATGTTGCCCCTTAATCCAGTAGGGAGTTCATTGAAGAGGCAGAGGGGCTGCCTACAGAGCTGCCAGCACCAGCTGGCTGCAGGGATGAGAGCCAGGATCAAAGCCGGGGCAAAGCCTCAGCACCACAAGCCTGATTCAC
Organism: Thinocorus orbignyianus; assembly: GCA_013400375.1. Classification (NCBI taxonomy): domain Eukaryota; kingdom Metazoa; phylum Chordata; class Aves; order Ciconiiformes; family Thinocoridae; genus Thinocorus; species Thinocorus orbignyianus. The sequence continues at coordinate 683,344 of VXBW01005892.1, read as the reverse complement.
AAAACCACTCAGCCCCCTTGAGTCTTTAAAAACACAGGGAGCTGCTGGGTGCAGAGATCCAGCCTCAGCCCAGGGTGCTGAGCAGTGGGGAAATCTGTCCTCTATGTGGTTTGCACTTGCCAGCTCTTCACTTTAAAGATCAAAGCTGCNAAAAGAAAAAGAAAAAGATGTTACAGATCAGAACAGATAGGAGGGAAAAGAAATGATGAAAAATGTAGTGTGACTTCTGAAGAGAACCACTTCATTCAAAGCCACACACACATCCCTAACTTCCTGCTTGGCACGCAGGCACCAGCCTTCCCGAGGTGAGCACCAGCTCGAGGAAAAACGTCGTGGCTTGAAACCTCCCTTTTCAAGCTCAAATTGAACAATCATTTTAGGAAACACAAGGTCAGCTGATTCTCTTCACTGAACTGATGCAAACTGGAGCAGCAGCAGCAGCAACTTCAATGAACCCGCACTATCATAAAACTGGCTGAGTGAGACAAACTCAATTCCTTAAACTTTAATCTTTAGCACTGCATTCACAGTAGGCCTAAAATACAATTAAAGCCCCAAACCGGGCTGGATATAAGACACCTGCTAAAGAAAATCAACTGCAAAACCAGGCTTCTCTGCAGCAACGTGATTATAGCACCCAAGGGCTACTCACCCGGCAGCGCAACCTTTCCCAAAGCAGAGATTCCTCAGGGCAGCCCGTGAGCAAGGCAGCCAGAAGCAAACAACCACCTAAGTTTACAGTTCAGACCTTAGGAAGAACTTAATCATTCAGAGAGAGATTTTTCCCCTCACTCATCAACACTCAGATTTGGCAAGAAGCTATTCTATACTGGAAACTTTTGTCTTGATTTAACAGGCTGCCAACAACTTCGTCTGTAAAGGCAGAGTGGGCACTTCCTGGAGACACACAGGCAGCCCTCGTCCTGTGCGTCTCCACTCACTCCCACCCAGCTCTTTGCTCAGAGCAAATATCTCCTCCCAGGAACACACTTCCCCACCTCTCCTGATCAAGTGAAATAAACCCTCATTTCTGCTCCATCTTGCACATAGCAGAACACTATAGTTGGGGGTGTTAGTCCTCGCCCTCCCCTATGAGCACTGGGGAAGCAAAGAGCATCTCCTCTGGTGTCTAAATGCCAGCCTGACTTATGTCAACTTCCTCCCCTCTGACCTCAGAGAGGTATAAGCAAAGGCAGATCTGGCCTCAGATTTAACTGAGTGTATGGGGGAGGGGAGGAATTAAACTCCAAATGAGTCACCATTCCCTCCCCATAATCCACGACAGCATCTGTGGATATTAAGGCTGATTCTAAGAGCAATGTTTCTTAATGCTCTGCATTCAGAGCAGGCCCAGCCAGGACTCCTCGGGAGAGGCACCCCCAAAATAAAAAGTGTGTGTCTATAGTGTTCGAGACTAACCTGTGCCTTGAGAGCTGATGAGTTAGGAGTCAACTCCTGCCCCAGTTACAGCCATGCCATCCTCCTGAAAGCAATCAAACTCAGGCAGCAGAAAAGCAAAACCAGACCATGGAGTCACAGAAGCATCTGAGGGATGATTCCTCTATCACAGGGCAAGATTAACACCTGATCCTCTTCAAAACTGCCAAGGATCAGGCCTCAAGATGCACTGGTGATGGAAGAGAAAGCATAAGGGAAGCCTTGGACAAAACTCAACACCGAAGGTGATGGGAATCTTGCCCGAGTAATAAATTAATAAATAAATAAATTCAAGCTGTCTTTGCAGTACTAGAAACCTCATCCCAACATAGGGCAGAAGCTCCCTGCCCCAGCACAACCCTGTAAAGGTGGTGTTCCAGAGAGAAAGCTGCAGCACTGCCTGTCACACCTGAACAGCGAGGTGTGGGAGATGCTGCTCCATAACTGCACCTGGGGACAGTTCCGGAGCATCCACTCACCTCCAGCCCTCAGTTCATACATGGAAACACACCTGTATTATTATCTCCTCTCTCCCTTTGTGCCTCTAACAGCCCAGCAGCCCGCATGCTGCAATCCAGTGTTTAGCTGCAGGCAAAGAGACTTTTTATAATAAAGTTTATATCCTCCAACACAACCAGGGAAAAAGTTGCAGAGTGGCATGAAGAAATACATGGAGCCCCACGAGTGTTTCAGCACTGTGTGCCGCTTGTGTGATTTTAGAGGGCAGCTGAGCTGTGTGCTCTTTGGGGACGTGTATAGATCTGGCTAATTACAGCTAATTGTCATTACACAGCAAACTTTGCTTTCTTTGGGGATTTCAGATGGGATGCACTTGTGTTTCCTCAAAGCCCCGTGCTTGGTGTGTTTCAAACCACTCTCCCAGCGCAGGGAAGCAGAGCTGTGTGGAGGAAACCGGGCCCTTGGCACCGCCAGGGATCTGCTGCCCTCTCCGGGGCCTGCCACAGCTGCCAACCCCTCGTCACCCCTTCAACCGGGGCCTGCCCGATGCCTTGGGCACCAAGGGAAGGCCGGAGGAGAGATGACCCAGGGGAACCAGGCCGCCCACCCCCCAAGGAACCTCGGGGAGCTTCCTGAGAGCATCACAGAATGGTCAGAGTTGGAAGGGACCTTAAAGATCATCCAGTTCCAACCCCCTGCTCTGGGCAAGGACACCTCCCACCACACCAGATTGCTCCAAGCCCCATCCAGCCTGGCCTTGAACCCCTCCAGGGATGGGGCAGCCACAGCTTCTCTGGGAAACCTGTTCCAGGGTCTCACCACCCTCACAGCAAAGCTTTTCTTCCTAAGATTCAATCTGAATCCCCCCTCTGCCAATTTAAAACCCTTCCCCCTTGTCCTATCACTAGAGTTCCTCACAAAGATCCCCTCTCCGGCTCTCCTGGAGCTCCCTTCAGGTACTGGAAGGGGCTCTGAGGTCTCCCCGGAGCCTTCTCTTCTCCAGGCTGAGCCGCCCCAGCTCTCCTGGAAAGATTTCTGAGGAAAAACTCCGAGTTTTCCCCTCAGAAAAGCGACTTCGCCCCTTCTCGGCCCTTTATTCCCTCAAAACCCGGAGGTAGCGGCCCCCCGACCGACCCTTCCCGCCGGGAGGCCCACTAAGGGCCCCGGCCTGCCCGGGGCCGCCACGCCGGAGGCGGGCCGGGGGCCGGCCAGGGGCCCGGGACCCTGCATGGTTTATAGCCGGCCGCCCGGGACCCTGCATGGCTGATAACCAGCGTCCCGCCCGCCGCCGCCGCGCCCGGCTGGCCCCGCGCTCTGGATGGAAGGGCGCCAGCGCCGCCCCGGAACATGGATGCGCCCGTGCCCCCGCCACACACACCGGCTCCCATTGGGGGGGAACCCCGCAACCTGTATGGCCCATACCACTGACTCACCGCGGAGGGGTGTTACTTATACAGAGTCCCGGGCTCACCGCCCTCCCCCTCACCCCCCCTCCTTACACACAATGGCAGCGGCTCCCACATTTTTCCCCTCAGAGGAGTTGGACTGAACCATAGGGCGGCGGGGGCACGACCACCCTGCCGGCCTCCGACGGAACCCGCCTGGCCCTGGGCGATACCACTCCGCGCTCCCCCATCTTCCTTCCCCCCCGCCCGGGGTAGATGGACGCGGCCGCTCTCACTCACCTCGGCATCCACTGTGGCCATGGCCGGAGCCCCGGAGCGTAGCCC
>VXBW01005892.1:658170-674420 GCA_013400375.1 Thinocorus orbignyianus | reverse complement strand
CAGCAGCAAAAAAAAACCAAAACAAAACAAAAAACTAAAGAAAAAACCCCAAGGACAAATGATATTTTTGGTATTTTCCACTGAATTGAGTTTGGAAACAATTAGCTCAGAAGCTTCACTCGTGCCCCACCGCTTCCACTCCCCATTTCAAGCAAAACCAAAAAACAATTGCTAACAAATTTGACCCAGGAACTGGAATGAAACCCTGCAGCTGAAGGTTTTTTTTTTCCCCCAGAGCTGGAGTTTGGGTGGAAAAAATAAAAAAAATGAGTTTTTTTTTTTCCCTCTTTATTCCAGAGTTCTGAAAAGAGGAGAAAAGGTTGAGCTGGGGCCCACAGGAGGCCTCCAGGACTTGAAGGGGTTGAAGCCAGCGAGGTTGGAGTGAGACAGCAGCGAGGCGGAGGAGAGGGGGACTGTCCATTCGCCCTCCCCGAGGAGAGCACATTCACACCAAAACACGGGTTTCAGCCCCATCGTGTTCATCCAAAGTACTTGTCCCTCCCGATGTCACCATGCCCCAGGGCCACAATGTTGTAGGTTTAAGAAGAGCTTGCACAACAGTGAGGTTGCCCAGAGACCATCGGAGGGTGACAACCTGCTGCACCCTGGCCACAGTCTCCAACAGGCCTCTCCCTGCAGAAGCTGTGCACGCCCAGCCCTACCATCCACAAGAACAAGGACTACCATGAGGTCCAGTTCCAACTCCTTCCTGCTCCCTCCACAGCAGCCAGCACAGATGGATGCTTCTCACTAGTGGAACATGCCCCACTTGCTCCTTGCTTTGCAGAGGGGACTCTGTGTACAGCAGGAGGTGCTGGAGGACCAGTTTATAGCAAATATAATTTGGATGAGGAAGCTCAGGTGCGCAGGAGCACTGCGGAGACGCAGGGCACAGCACAGGAGCTGTGGGAGATACAGCTGGACTCTCCTCTCCATGATCCCCACCATGAACATCCTCAACTGTAAAGGTTACATAAGGAGGACAGGCACTAGCTGGGGATCTAGAAGGGCATCTCACTGGCTCTGGCCACAGTAACCAAAGAACATTCAAGTTTTCCAGACAAGGAACATGGGTTGGACATTTCACCAGCAGCTGGGCTTTCTGGGATGAAGAGCAAGGAACTGGGAACCCAGTTCAGGCCTAGGCTGCCTCTCCCAAACCTCTGGGTCAGGACCCTGTAGCCCAACCCAGAGCATCCAGAAGGTGTCAGACAGCTCAGAGGAATTTTTCCAAAGGCCTGGAAAGGATTTAGGTTGAGGCTGAAAGGAGGGATATGTTTTGCTGGCAGCAGGGAAGGCCACAGGAGCTACAGGTTGAGCCAGGCCAAATCGGCTAACTAGGAGGAAGAGGACTGGGGAAGAGACAGACCATTAAGAGTGAACAAGCACCTGCCTTTGACCCTTGATGGTATCAAGAATGCTTTTCACAGCAGGCACAGCCCACCAGGCAAAGGGGAGAGTCCTAAAAGCAGGGCAGAAGCATTAAGTTGAGCAGAGGATGAAGAAGGATTCTCGTGTCCGAGACACATCCTGGGCTACTTGCAATGATGTAACATCTGGGCAACAGGCTTCAGCCATGGCTCACCAAACTCTGGGTGGAGAGAGGAGCCCTCTTCCATTTTTAGTAAGTTTATTCCAAAACTTACTGAAACAGTGGTCTCCAGCCCTTCCAACAGACCTTGGCTGTTCCATCTCCATCCTTCTGACAGGAGAGTCCACTCTCTCCCTTCTCCCCACCAGTCTGGCAGCAGAGACCCATGGGTCACCTGGGCAGGGCTTGGGGACACAGGGCTTGGGGACACAGCAGTGCAGTGGCTGCTCTCTCCAGAGCCAAGCCCACACGGTGCCAAACTCCCTCTGGAACCACACGGTCAGGCACCACTGTGCTTGTCCCCGAGCTGCCCCCAAGGTCCCCATCCTTCCTGGCGAGAGCAAAGAACTTGCTTCATTTGGCAAAACATCAGCAAGGTGCATTCCTGGATTTGGCATGAACAGGCACATGGATAAGCATCAGAAATGGATGAAAAAGCACAGCATTTCTCTTAGAATAATTTATTAAATACAGCATTAAAATTTGTATTTATGAATTCGATCATTAAAAACAAAACTTCATCTTATATATATATATGTATATATATATTCAGGGACAATGACAATCATTCTATCAACATCGGTGCGTGTTGTGCCAGCGCTGCTCAGAGCGGCACCTTCCCTATGCTATCTTTAAAGCAGTTCAACACTTGAAAAAAAAAAATTTAAAAAAGGGAAAAAAAAAACCAAAATAAAAAGCCTTTGCAAAGAAAGAATGCAAAGCAGGGCTTGTCCCCAGCTGAGGCAGGGAGACAGGGGCTGTCGTGCTCCTAAAAGGTTGGTTAGATATTGCCCGCTCAGCACAAGGGAGCGTGGAGATCAACTCTCCCAGGTGCCAAAGGTCTCCCAATCCACAATTTCAGCTGTGGCTCTTAAGGATCTGGTTTGTTGTTTCCTCAGCTTGGGCAGGCAATACCAAAAAAGCTAAACAAGGGGATGGGGATGGGGATGAGGAGGGAACAAAGCAGCACAAAAGAAAATCATTGTTTTACATCTACCAGCTTCTTCCCCCAACCTGCAAATGAGGAGGAGCAGTTTGTGTCCCCGCTCACTCCTTTTCGCATCCTGCTGTGGCTCAGGAGACAAGAGGTAAACCAGTCTTGGCTGGTGGAGAGAGCAGACCCCAGGCCAAGCACCTCACACCCCTCTGGGCATCGCGGGGACACCCGGCTGAGCTTCCAGGGAGGGTCGTCCCATGGGGAAGGGCTTCCAGGGACAGGCTCCTCGGGCAGACTCAGAGGTAGCATCAGACAGACATTTTTAACTTGATTGTCACGTAGTTCTGGCTTGCCAAAGGCAGCCAGGGTGGAGGGGACAAGGACAGGGCACCGGGGATGCGGTCCCCTCCCCTTCTTGCAGACTGGCTTAGTGCTGTTCACCCGGTCCCTATGGTCCAGCAGGGATGGACTGATTATCTCCTGGAAAATGCCAGAAGCTGAGTGCTGGGCACCCCTCAGGAACAGCAGGCTCTCCCTCCACAGCTCATCAGTGCCCCAGTGAGGTCCCCGCTGCCAGAGCCCGCTGTCCCCTCCCCACAGGCAACCTCTGCCAGGGGACCAAAGGCTCACCCCACAACACGGGGATAGCCAGGGCTTGTGCTTTTGGCTTTTTTAAGAGTCCCTGACCTTCCGAACCTGCTTACTCCAAGAAGCCTTCTGTTTCAGCTACCCTTAGGACCTACAAGGACAAGGAGGAAGGGCAGTCAAAAGCATTTCTGGAGAGGACACGACCCCTAAAAGAGAAGAGAAAGTCCAACACAGCCCAGCCTTCACCTACAGCGGAGAACATGCCAAGTCAGGAGCGCTTCAGATAAGGCATCGCAGGTGCTTTGATAGTAAAGCAGTTAGTGTTGACTACAGTACTTCAGACACAGGCTGCTGCAGAGGGCATCCCCGGGGGCAAAACCAGTTCCCCAGCACTTGGTGGAGCAGGAGGAGATGGTTGGGTTTCCCACATCCCTCCTACACACGCAGAGGCTGCTCCGGCTGCCTGTTGTGTGGGTTATTCCCCCCCTCACTTCCCTAGAAAGAGACTTAAAAAACCCAGGCCGAGATGTGCCGTTTACCCCACCTCAAGCAGCCAGAGAGATAAAGAGACACCTTGTGCTGTACCAGACTTTGTAGTAGGTGGCCGAGCCGTGGTGCCCCAGGGGTGGGCAGCGCCAGCGGGGCTCTGAGCCGGGGAGGCTAGTTGCCATTGCTGAGGCTGGAGTTGGCACTGCTGCAGCTCTGCTCGTAGGATGGAGGCGCCTCTGCAGGGGAAAAAGGAAGAATAAGGGTGGTTACGGTGGGTGTTTGGGGGGTTCCCTCGCCCCAGTCTATGTGACTCGGTGCAGAGTAAAGCAAACTGCTGACAGGTCCATGTCACACGCACACTCTCCCTACAGGACCCTACAACCTGCCCCATTGAAATACACAGGGTTTGCGTGGGCACACGCAGAAATTGAGCCAGCCAGTCCCATCTCGATGCCTACAGGGCTTAAAACCAGCCCTCAAAGTCCTGTTCTGTTCCTCCCCTTCTTTGAAAAGCATCCTCACCTACTCCAACACCTCCAGATCACAGGTGACCCACGCTCGGTGTGCCCCATGCCAGGGCTGAGGCGACACATGGAGTGTCTCGTTACCCCAGTGCTAACAGACGGGTTTACTGGGTAGGACCGTGCCCACGGTCTGTCCCTGCCACCCCAGGCGCCTGGGACACGCATGGCTCCAGGAATCCAACGTGCTGGGATTTCCCCAAGCTTTCCCACTCTGGACAGTCTCTCAGCTCCCGCCTCCACAGCCCATGTGTCTTCAGCCCAGCTGCAGCCCCGCTCCGAGGCAGACAGAAGATTTCAGTGACATCATTTTCCTGGCTCTGCTCCCACCAGCCTCACCACAAGCCAAGATGTTTTTCTATCAGTGGGAGGCTGAAAGCTCGTTTAAGAACAGGGAGATTCCTCTCATGACAAGCCCAGGGCAGGCATGGGTGTAGATGTGGGAATGGCCAGTCAGTTTTTACAGTGGGAAGAGCAGACTCCTCTGGTGGCTAAAGCAGGAGGAGAGATCTCATGATCCCCTCTGACATCAGCCCCAGGGTGACATCCCTGTATAGCCACCCAGTTCATAGAATCATAGAATGGTTTGGGTTGGAAGGGACCTTAAAGACCACCCAGTCCCACCCCCTGCCCTGGGCAAGGACAGCTCCCACCACACCAGGTTGCTCCAAGCCCCATCCAGCCTGGCCTTGAACCCCTCCAGGGATGGGGCAGCCACAGCTTCTCTGGGAAACCTGTTCCAGGGTCTCACCACCCTCACACCAAAGAAGTTCCTTTTAATATCTACTCTAAATCTCCCCTCTTTCAGTGACAAACCCTTCCTCCTCCTCTTATTGCTTCCCTCCCTGACCAAGAGTCCCTCCCAATCTCTCCTGTAGGCCCCCAGTTCACGGCTAGCAAGGAAGACTCTTGTTGTAGGGGACATTTACCACCACGCTGCCAGCCTGTTGGGATCTCCAGAGCGGGCTGCTCACCGTATGGGTAGCCCCACGTGCTGTACTCTGGAGGCAAAATGAGAGAGCTGGCCGTGGGGACGGGCACCACGTTCCCCTCAGCGTAGTAAGGGACGGTGGCTCCCGTTGACAGGCAGAGTGTGGGGTGGCTGGGGGAGCCCGTCTGCTCCGAGTCCACCCTTATCTCCTGGAAGCTCAGTCCTGGAGCGTAGCTAAACGGCTGCTGCTGGGAATGGCTTTTGGTGGGGATCAAGACATTGTCCATGGGGTGATAACCGCTGGCAGCCTCCTCTTCCTCTGGAGGGGCACTGGGCACCACTGCAGATGGTATGTGCTGGATGGAGCGGGCGGGGCTCAGAGGCAGCCTGTTCACAGCAATGTTACCGATGTAAATGGGGAGAGTGACCGAAACCTCCGGCGACTTGAGGGAAACCTGGAAGAGAAGGGGAAAAAAACAGCGGCACCCTCTTCGTTACACATCAGGGCCACCACATGGCTACGGAGCTCGCGACCCAGCTCAACCCAGGAGGGAGCAGAGAAGTTGCAACACAGCCCACTGGAGCTCCACAGGAGCACCGGGGTACTCACTTGGATGTAGTAGTCGATATGGATGAGGCTGCAGCCCTGCAGGATGGACTGGGGCAGTGCTGGAACCAGGATCTGCTCCTTCCATTCGGCATGTTTCCAGGCTTTCACTCCTGAGCCTTCCACCTCCGCGATGGTCCTCAGGTCATAAATCCAGCGCTTGGATTTATAAGCCACTTTCTGCACAGTCAGGAGAAAACACAGCTAGCAGAAACACTGCCAATGGTCCTCTGTCTCCCACAAACTTAAGTCAGGACACAAAACCATGTCCGTACTGTAGAGCAGAAATACCCATCATCATACAGCAAACTGAGTTGGTGTAAGCAGGACAAGTTCTCCCACCTCTTTCCCCAGGAAGGTAGAGAGAAACAGAGTTAGCCAGCAATCTGGACTCCCCAGTGCCACCTCCCAGTCACACACAGCAGAGATGCACACTGGTGAGAACTGCCCCAGTTTTGTAAAGTCTCATGTGGCTGATCTACCAGCACACGCCGAAGAACTTGGCTGGATGGGGCTTGAAGCAACCTGCTCTGGTGGGAGGTGTCCCTGCCCATGGCATGGGTGTTGGAACTTGATGATCTTTAAGGTCCCTTCCAACTCTAACCATTCTATGAACTGCCCTTTTGGGTGCTTACCTGGAGCAGGCTGGCTACCACCGCCCCGGTGTCCCGGCCTGACTTGTTCTCGATGTCCGTGCAGAGCTGGATTGCTTGCCCCACAATGTACCCTTTCAGATCCGAGGTGGCCGTCAAGATGATGTTGCCGCTTTTCACAAGCTTGTAATTGAACTTCTTGGTGACTGACATAGTGTTGGGCTGCTGCAGGACAGCAGAGGGACAGAGATGTTGGCCCTAAAGTCACAGAGCCTCCAGGAAAATGCTCAGAGATTCAAAACAAGCAAAAATATCTGGTCTAAAGAGGATGTAATGAACCAGCACCATAGCATTGCCACGGACAACAGGTCTCTTCTCCACCCCTCCACTTCTGCTGTCCCACAAGTTGCTCTTCCCTTCAAAGCAAGTTCCCCAGACCCAGGTCTCCACAAGCACCTGGTGCTACTGGAAAACACCTCTCTCCACATGCTGAAAATTCACTTAAACCTTCCAAAGCAACACATGGAAGAGTTGAAAATGACTGAGAGCAGGAACTGATGGCAAGGCAGGACAGATCAGGAGACCTGATCCTGCTCTTGCAGAGTCAAGAGAGGTGTCCAGCCACCCAGCTATTTCCCAGACAGCACCCATGACAAGGACAAGCACTGAAGCCTCAATACTTCTCAGCCATAATCCTCGTTCTCACCTCAATGTCAGGGATGTCATTCAAGTTGAGAGGGCAGAGAACGTAGAAGATCTTGTTGCACTTGTAATCCTTGGAGAAGCGAGGTGTGTCTATCACAGCTTTCACCTGATGGAGGACCTTGCCAAAAGGGCCTTCAAATGATGTAGGAGCAGAGGCTAGAATCAAGAGAGAGAAAGAAAAGGATCATACAGCTGTGTCAGTCCAGTGCTCCTGAACTGGAAACAGTTACTAGAAACATCTTCCCTCTTCTGAGGAATTCTGCAAGTACCTCAGAGACAGAGCACCCCAAAGAAAGATCTGGAGCTGAACACTTAGGTCACTCAGAGACCTTGCCGCAACCTCCCTGTAGAAGGGACTCTCTGCAGCCACATGTCGAGGAGCAGAGATCCTCTCTCTGAGTGCCCTGTCTGCAGGACAGAAGGCCAGTCACAGGCCAGGCCTCCTGTCCACACCCAGAGAGCTCAGAGAGGCAGCAACAACAGCTCAGACCTGGCTCTGCACCAAGGCAGAAGGTACTCGCTTGTCTGAGCTCCTCTGCTGTCTGTGGCTGACCTTACGCTCCCTCTGGTGTCCCTGGGCCAAGCTGCCAGCCTGTCACTGCCATCCTGCCGAAGTCCTGCCCAGAATGGCTCACATGGAAGTGCCTCTGGCCATTTACCCACATCATACCTGGCAGCAGGAACTGGAAGGGAAAGTTGTGCTCTCCAGCTGTCAACACCCCTGCGGGAAACAAGAGCAAAAGTTAAGTGGGACAGGCCACTGCCGCGAAACAGGGGTTTGGGAGCATGGCCTTCTGGAGAGAAACCACCACCTGGGCAACAACACACAACTTGTTCAGCTGCCTTCAACCCATTTGGACAACTCCACGCTCATCCTCCACATCCAACAATCAGTGCTTGAGTCAACGTGAGCATCTGCTGCCACCCACCTCTCCTCGGGATAGGAGACATCTCCATTCCCAGTGAGTGGTTCTACATTAAGACACTCTAGAAACAAGGTGGTTTGGGGCAGGATTTAAGGGGTCCTGGTGCCACAGCAAGTGGTTAGCTCCAGATCAGTTGACACAGGGCATGGAGAAGGGATGCTGTGTGTTCACCCCTCCTTAAGCAGGCTACAGCCTGTCAGGGGGAAGGAGAGGAAGAAACAGCACTGTCTGAGGGTGGTAAGGAAGTCTGGTGGGCATCAAGCCACTTGGCTGCACACCAAGCCCCATGCAAACTGCACAGAGTTCAGGAGAAGGAACCAGAGGTCCATCTCCCAGCCTTAAATCCACCCCAAGTCCTGAGAAGGGACCTGCAATACCTCAGCCCGACTGCTCAGACAACAGGAGCCAGGGTGAAGATTTCCACCAGGTTAAAACCCCAATGCTGGTCTCCTTCAGCTGCATCCCACTCTGCACTGCCAGCCTCGAGGGCACGGACTGGGACAGACTTGGCAAAAACCTAAAACAACAGCTACAGACTCAGACTTCCCGACCCTGCCCACCCTCACCTGCTTCCATCCATGCCACCAGTTCCCTCCCAGCACAGCCACAGCAGCTTAACCGGACCCACAGTAACACCAGGCAGCTCCCAAAGCTGCCTTCAGTAAGAAAAGCACTAAATTTTATCCACGTTTGTTAAATATGTGTAAACAGGAGAGGTTTTTGCTTTTAAGGTGGCAGTGCCAAGAGGAGACCTGGATACCCTTTACACCAAGCCATGTCCATGCTGCTTTGTAGGACCATTGCTGGAAGCACCAAGATCCTAGATGTGGCCAGCTCTTCTCTTGATGTGAGACGGAGGAGGCAGCCTGCCCATTAGCAATGCTGGCTCCACAGAGCCGGCGATAATAGAGTCCTGTGGTCAGGGGATTAAGTGGATTCCGTGTCGGGGAGGTGGGGAAGAGAGAAGGGTAAATCCCCCCCCCCGCTGACACTGCAATCCAGGTAAGGAGGCTTTTGGCTCAGTGCCTCTTCACATTCTGAAAAGCTGCCCCTCGGCCACCCTGCAGAGAGCTAAGGAAACCCCAGTTGGCACATATTCCTCCTGAGCACAAAGGCAGGCAGAATATATAACATGACAAGCATCCCATGGCGTATCCCTACAAAGGCAAGTCAGGAGAAACCCAAGACATGTCTATTGACACACTTTGTCCTTATGGAGAGGAGCAAGATTTGCTCATCACCCCACCCAGAACGCTCCCCCAGTGATCTCCCCCCCAGTAAAACCCAAGTATGTAGGCTAAAATGCAGCACTCAGGTCCTGTCACCAGATGGAGGCACAAAGCCAGGCACTGCCTTCGCTGCCAGCCCTGATGCCTTGCAGAGCACAGAGGTGTGGGACAGCCTCTCCTCTTCCCTTCTTGGGACATCTCGGTCACTCAAGGGCAGCAGTTTGAGATGTAGCAGGTGCCTTTGCTTGTTGGTTACAGGGTAAAGCCTGGCTGATACAAATGACTCAACCAACCCAAAGCTTGTTTGCAGCTCCAACGGTTTCTGCTTTTTATTGGGCACTATTCAATGTCAATCTCCTACCCGTTTATCCTTGCTTTTGGAAAGCAAATTGATAAACTGGAGTAGGTCAGCTAACAGATGCAGCTTCTGCATTACAGTAAAGGGATTGGTTCCACCTGAAAGGGAAAGGGAGCAAGTCCCGTTACTGCAACGCAGAAGGGAGATGGGAGTCCCAGAGGGTGGTAGCCACAGCTTCCACCAAGACCTGAAGACTTTCCAGCTGTCTGACCCGCAGAGGAGCACACAGGTGGTGATTACAAGTCTCCTGCCAGGAGTACAAAACTTCACAGCCTTTCCAGGACCCCTAGGAAGAACTCATAGACTCCGCAAAGTCAAAGTCCCTCTTCTACATTACAGATGACATGATCCAGTAAGTCATTTTGGCCAAGCTCCTGTCTCACTCGCATGCACCAAGAGAAAGCCAGGCTGAAAGTGACCCCACAAGCACCTCATGTCCACAGTTCCTAACCCCCTGCAGAAAACCAGGGTCCTAAAGGTAGCTCGAAGGGCAGCACTGAGCGAGGCAATACGCTCTCCCAGCAACACACGTGGCCAAGCATCACTCACTGAGGACACCGTCCAGCTGTCAAAGCCACCGCACGACTTGATGGCACTGATGCTTCCCCATGGGTACCCCAACCTCTGAGTAAGTCACCAGGTGAGAATCACCCACAGGTTAGAGTTGATCACCCCAAGAGCTCAGAGTGCCCAGAAACTTGTTGGCTCACTATAAACTCGGACTAGTTGTCACCCCAGCTAGGGCAGGGAGCAGCCTGCACACCCCTCCTGCAGCTCCTGCCTGCAACAAGCAGCCCACAAGGGCTTGAAAAGGCTGCTCCTGGTCTTCAGAGACAGTGATAAGTTCCAAGGCCAGCTACCCCAGACTGAAGTCATGGTCCATAGGAGCTCACATGGGCCGAGGGCATCGCAGCAGCACTTGGCTTGTGGCCACAGGAGCCCAGACCTCAGCCCTGAGCTGAGCAGGGAACCAGGGGAACGCAGCGAGCTCCATTCTCCACTCCATTAAGCAGAAAGATGCTGCAGGCAATTAGCAATAACTTATTTTCAAATCTGCTCCTTCCAGCTCACAGTCTCCTTCCCCCAAAAGAGGAAAAAGCATCTTTACGCCAGCCCTGAGACCCTCCATGTGTAGGGATTCTCCAGGAGGCTGGACCAAGCACCCAGGTCCTACCCACATGCACAGATGCCACCACATGCAGCTTCATTTACCAGCACAGCTAATGAACAGCCAGCCCCTCACGGAGTCCCAGTGTCCAGCATTTCTTGCCCTTATTGCAAGCACAGGCTGTCTGAGTGGGTCACTGGTCCAGGGGCTACGAGGGGCCATGGCAACCTCAGCCCCATGTCCAGCTGGGGACCCCCAACCCTGGCTGTAGGCACCCCTCAAGCTGGCATTTTGATATCCCACTGGCAAGGAAAGTAGAAGGAGTTTGGGAGTTCATTGCCAAGAGCTATTTCAGAGACAAGGATTGAATAAAAATAGATGAAGAAACACAGATGATCCTGACCAAGATAGCAGACTCCTGGGAAAGCACGGGTACGACCCAAAGCAGCCGGCAGAGGGACAAGGCAGCAGAGATGGCAGACAAGGTCCTGCTGCAGGCAGGAGGGGAGGCAGATATTTAAATGCTTGCCCCTCCTGTCAGGACCTCCCCCAGCAAGGACACTGAAGGCTCCACGTCCAACTTGCCCCAGATTACAGGCCATTTTGGGCTTTTGTCACCAATCTGATGCTTTTGACAGGTGGAAAGTTGGTGAGTTCTGAGCCAAGTCCTTCTCCCTTATTCTGAGGACACGGGTGGCGACTACTTTTAAACTCTCCAGACACCAACTCTGCTCTTAAAGTCTGAGCTTCCATTTCTAAATGCTGACTAGTCTCACTACAGCGCGGTAAATCTGCAATTCCCCTTGTCCCAGCCATTCTGTGGGCACGGGCAGGGCACAGGCTGACCTCATCCCAACACTCAGGTAGCTCTCACATGGAAAAAAGTAGAAAAAGCCACCTTGGCTCCCTGCGAGGGATACTCACAGCACTCGCCTGTCCCACAGCCAGCACAAAGGCAGAACAGGGCAGGGAATGCTTTAGGGAGAATCCCCAGATGACAGCAGGGCAGACACAGCAGCGTGCGCTGCACCCAGAGCTGCTCCACCTGCCCAGCTCCAGCACCCAAACGGTGAGGGGGACACCAAGCCCACGGGGAAACACTCACTGTCCCCGTCCCTCCATCCCTGAGAGCTTCAAGTAAAGATCCAGGACATTTAATGCGCTGATTTCACCTGCAAGTTGACTTTACAACCGAGATGGTCGTTGACATCAGGCAGAGACGAGATGGTCTCCTCCGACACGGAGATGCCCAGGAGGAGCAGCACGTTCTGAAAGCCCTTTTCTGAGCTGCTCCTGAACCCGGAGCTTTGCTAAATTGAGCTGCTGACTACGCAAGAACAGGTCAGCAGGAGTTTACCATCGCTGGAGGAGTTTCCACCAGCCTGATAGAGGAGGCCACGATGCTCCTGAGCTCACAAACATGCTGTGAAGGGGAAAGGGCTGCACGGACACACTGAGCCGCCACCTCCCCGTTCCCAGAAGCCTGAACAAAGGGCACAGTGTGCTCAGCTGCAAAAAGCTTTTCCTGAAGTTTCTGTGCAGCTAAAAATACCTTGAGAAAGTCATTAGGCAGCAGCAGCAGCTGGATTAGCAGGGTTCTGCTGTGGAGCCGTACCTGCTGCAGCCTTTCCTCCGATAGGAGCCAAGCCAGCAGAGATCGGCCACCCCCACACGACTTTTGGAAACATCCTCCCTGAAAATTCCTGGAGGGAAAGGAACTGCTGCCCCAGACAGCCGGGAAAGCAACAAACCAGGACAGCAGGAGCAGCAACNGGGGGAGAATCACCTCCCTCAACCTGCTGGAGGATCTTTGATCTACAAAGGTTTCCCCACACTTACAGCAAACCAGTACCACCACACGGGAAAACATGACACCATGGTGACTGTGTGGGAGTGAAGTGACCACACACCCGTACACTGCCAAGAGAGTGATCCAAGCGGAGGTTACCCTGCTACAGCTCAGGCGCTGAAAGGCTTTGGACTCTTTTCTCAGTGCAGTTTCCCTGGCCAGCGCTGCCAGGTTCCTGTCCAGGTGGAGCTGGCAGCCAGGGGAAGCCACCAACCCTTCAAGGCTGTCACCCCTCCGGGAGCAAAGGGAAACTGCCTGCCCACAACCTGCTTGGCCAGCATGGGCACAGGGTGGCCCAGCAGCCAGTCCAGGGCTGGGAAAGATCCTCTGGCAGCCTCTGCCCCAGCAGGAGAGCAAGGCAGGGCTGGTTCAGGAGACATGATCCTACCTACTCATTCCTCCCTGGGCTTCCCAGGGCTGTTCTGCAGCTTTCTCGGGCTAGTGGCCCATGCAAACATGTCAGTCTTATAATACCGGTGAGGCCAGACTTGCCTGGGCTGCACGTTCAAACCAGTGCCACCGCAGGGACATCTGCCAAACACCTTCTCCCAGCCTGGTTCCCCCATCCCCAGTGTCTCCATCCCCGGGGAGCTGGAAGCCACAGGCACTCATGGCCATCTCTCCACGAGGCAAAGCCATGACCATCCAATTTGGTGGCCAAAGGACAAGAATGGATGCACAAACATGACAGACTCAGGCGAGACTTATTACTCACCTCTGTGAAATCTCACGCTCTGGTGCTCTGGGAGAGACAGCCCAGATGTCTGAGCACACAGCTCAGGGCCAGAAAATGGCAGCATGTGGCACAACACACACCTCTGCCTCGCCGGGCTTCGGCCATGGCTAGACCAGGGCAAAAAAGGACTCCTCACTCCATGCACCAAAGAAGAAGGTGCAATTTGCTCGGTAGCCACGGCCAACACTGGAGGTTGGTCATCCTGCCCCTCTGCTCTGCCCTGGGGAGGCCACATCTGGAGCACTGGGTCAAGTTCTGGACTCCCCATTTCCAGAAGGACAGGGAACTGTTGGAGAAGGGACAGCAAAGGGCTACAGAGATGATGAGGGGACAACATCATCTATCTCATGAGGAAAGGTTGATGGACTTGGGTCCTTTTAGTCTGGAGAAGAGAAGGCCGAGGGGGAATCTGATCAACACCTAGAAATACTTCAAGGGTGGGTGTCAGGAGAATGGGGCCAGGCTTTTTTCAGTGGTGCCCAGTGACAGGACAGGAGGGAATGGGCACAAACTGGAGCATAACAAGTTCCATCTAAACACGAGGAGGAACTTCTTTGCTGTGAGGGTGGCAGAGCCCTGGCAGAGGCTGCCCAGAGTGGTGGTGGAGTCTCCCTCTCTGGGGATATTCCAAACCCACCTGAACATGTTCCTGTGGGACCTGCTCTGGGCAAGAGGTTGGACTGGATGATCTCCAGAGGTCTCTTCCAAGTCCTACCATTCTATGGTTCTGTAGCTGGAAGATGTCCCTGCACCCCGGCACAGGACTTGGGGAGCAGCTGAAATGGGGCCTCCTGCCCCAAACCCCAGGCTCTCCCAGCCAGTACCTTCCAAGTAGAGGGCAGGGGCTCTGCTCCCTCCTGCTGCATCCGCAGATGCTGCTGCTTTAGAGCAGGAACAAGCTGCACTTTTGTAGTACACGTAGTTTTTGGTTCTTCTAATAGAGGAACAGCAGGTGGGCCATATGGCAACTTCTCTCTGGCTACTTAGCAAGTGATGCATTAACCGTCCCGGCCAAATCACACACTACAGAACGGTACCTGGTGCTTGCTGGTCCCCCTGCCATCGCCTGTAGCGAAAGAGTCTTCCTCCTGCCTAAAATCAGCCCTCCCGCTCCCCTGGGGAAGGTGAGCTCCTCAAAGGTGCTGAGTTAGGTTGATATGAGTGCTGCAGAAGCACAGCATGGATACCCTCCTCTCCAGGGGCTCCAGGCAGAGAGCAGGAAAGCAGCAGGTATGTGTTTGGTGCTTTTGGGTGGAGAAACAGGCAGCCCTGCCTCTGCCCTGTGCTACAGGATCCCCATTCCCCAGCTACCGCAGCAATTGCTGCCATCCTGACAGCCAGCACCCTGCCCTCGGGTCCCTCCTCATCCACTTTTGCAGCCCAGAAAATTGAGTATTAGACAGAAGTCAGAGCTCCTCTAGCTTGCAGGAGGCTGTATCAGGAGCTGCCAGAAGAAAAGCATTAATTTTGTCAGTGTCAGGACACCGCAGGCGATGCCAGGCCATCATAGCTTTAGCGTTGAGGACTCCAATTCAGTCTCTGTGGATGAAGCTAATAGACGGGATTACAGACTGCAACAAGTGAAGGGAAACGCACACATTTGCTCTTGCCATCCCTGCAGCAGATACAGGTGCCTCAGTGGGAGCAGCCAAGAGGCTGAGGAGTGACCTGCCAGCCAGAGCTGTCAGGGAAAGTTTGGGTGTTTAGCTTAATTTTGCTCCAACAAGAGCTTTTGGGCTACTGAGCATCACTGGAGCTGAGCAGAGCTGCTGAAGAACACAGCCCTCAACAGGCTCTGAGCAGCAGCTCACTCAGACTGGATTTGCAGACACGCAGACACACAGCAGGAACAGGTTCCACGGCTCCAACAGGGTTAGTCACGGAATTGTCAGTTGGAAGGGACCTCTCAAGACCATCCAGCCCAACTCCTCTGCTAAAGCAGGGCTGCCCAGAGCACACCCCTCAGGGCTGCATCCACATGGGGCTTGACGGTCTCCAGAGAAGGGGACTCCACACCCTCCCTGGGCAGCCTCTGCCAGGGCTCTCACACCCTCACCCCAAACAACTTTCTCCTCAGATTCCAATGGAACTTCCCGTATCCCAGCTTGTGCCCATTGCCCCTCATCTTGTCACTGGGAACCACTGAGAAGAGTCCAGCTCCATCCTCCTTCAACCCACCCTTCAGATACTTTTAAGCATCAATAAGGTCTTGTCTCAGTCGTCTCTTCTCCAGATGCCGCTTCTCTCTCTATAATGCCGCTGAGATAAACCCTTCTGTAACATGGGAGGCACGATGAGAGAAGAAAACACACCAGAAAGCTCAGCACTGAGGCCAGGGTAAAGACTCCACTGCCTATAAATCTCCACATCAGCATTCTTCAGCGATGTTTTCAATGAATTAGCAGGACCTGGTGTTACAGCAATGCTGCAAAAAAACCTCCGAGGATTAACAGTGATCTATTGAGGCCAGAAACTGGGAAGTGCTGAGGAAGCTGCTGTGACCTGAGGCAATTGCAGCTCCTTCCACGTGGTTTTCTTGGGCTGAACCTGCACTTGCTGCTTCTGAACCCAGCAGCCCAGTGTGGCCAGGAGCTGACACTGGTATGTCCTTAATGGCTCACCACAGCCCCTCCAGGTGCCCTCCTGTTCTCACCTGGGATGGGGCCATCCAGGAGGATCACGCACTGCTTCTCTACATCCTGCTCCATAGCCATTCCTGAGCACAGAATGAGAAACCGAAGCCTCTGAACACATACTCAGTCAAGTCTCCAAGCTTTTTAAACTCAGCTTTAAGGCAGGATCATCACCCTGTGCCGCCTGTTGGCCACCAAGGTGTTGTGCCAGGCCAGCAGAGAGCCACCCCAGGGGAGAGGTGATGCACAGCTGCCCCTTTTTAGCTCTTTGTACAAGAAATCTGCCAGCAAAGGAAGTGTGTGGAGCAGCCAGGAATTCCCTGCAGTGCCTTCTAGCCTAGCTAACAAGCTGCCAAAAAGTAAGGTCAGCTGGAAATTACAGCCAGCTCCCTGCACGGGTTCAGCTCAGGTACAAGCAGGATTTAAAAGGGGGGGGGGGAAATACTTAA
>VXBW01005892.1:634785-658155 GCA_013400375.1 Thinocorus orbignyianus | reverse complement strand
AAAGAGGGGGGAGAGTTATAAATAAAAAAAAAAAAAAAAAATGTATTTCTGCATGTACAACCCCTCCACAGGGCGAGAGCTGTGTGTGCAATCGGAGATACAGGGTGTCCAAAGAAAATAGCCCCGTGTGGGTACAGAAACATGATGGACCTGCTCCTCTGCGGCTGAATAAGGGCAGAGCAGCAGCTGGGGAGGGGGAGAGGCTCCGGCAGAGCTGAATTACTCCATTATATCGGCGCAAGAGAAGCCTCTCTCTGTTGGAGAGCAGCGAGTACACGCAGTGCTATTTTGTGCCTGCTGCAACTGCTGGACTTGATGTCCTGCACCAACAGACACCTAGAGAAACCCAATGCCGGGTTCTTCCCACCCCTATTGCATTTCTTTGCAAAAGTAAAAATAAAAAAATAAAAAGAGAGCCTGAGAAAAAAAGAAAAAACAGCACCAGGGAGCAAGTGACCAAGCGGTAAGAGCAAATCCTGCCTCAGAGTGAAATAACACTCCCTCCCCAGAGCCACCCATGGGCTGAGGGACATCCTCAGCACTGTCTTCCAGCAAACAGAGGGGCGAGAGGCTCTGGACCAGCTGGTACCCAGCAGCTTTTACATAAAGAGCCTGAGTTCATCAAGCCCCTGGCCTGGGGGTTATTGCTGGGGCTACAGAACAGACCCTGCAGATCATAGGTGCCCGCTGTCCCCCAACCTTGCTGCTCACCCCTACCAAGAGGCTTTCCTGGACACAGACGCTGCATTGCTCGAGCAGGGACAAACAGCACACCAGGACAGACGCCAGGTGCCAGCAGGGTCCTCTGCAACAAAATCACTGGTCACCAGCCTACGGATGCTCCAGCGGCATGGCTGAGCTCTCCGCACCCCTTCCCTGCTGCTCCAAAAAGGGGCAAGAAGGGGAATATATTTGCTCATATTGCAAAGCAGGCCCCTAGGTTATTTCAGGGTCTGCCTGCTTTCTCACACAATGCACACACTTAAAAAAAATAAAATAAAAAAAATAAAATAAAAAAAAAATCAATGTGAAACAGAAGCGACGGCTGATGCTACGGAGGATGAACTGCCCCCACACTTATTTCACAGCAAAGGTGTGTGGGTGGGGAAGTGCAGAGTCGCTCTTAGATGCTTAAAGAGCAATCTGAACCTCGATAGTTTTGCAAACCTGCTCTCCTCTTCCCCCTGCGTGTCCTCAAAGAACCCGGCGGGCTGTTTGTTCAAGTTACTGCTCAGGATGTGGGAAGGCAGAGAGCGAGGTAGGTTCTTTTGCAGGCTGAGGCTGCCTCCCTGCACCATCCCCCCAGGTGTCACCGCCCCTGTGGTGCCAGTGGAGCACAAGCTATCACCAGGGACAGACGAGATGACCATGGGCACACCCAGGGTGCTCCCTCAACCCCAGGTACAGGGCTGGATGGAGCTCTCTGCAAAAGAGTTGGTGATGGTGCCAGCGGGAAGCCTGGCATCACCCTCTGCTGCAGGACCCAGCCTGGCTGGCAGGTCCCCCCCAAACTCCTTCTCCTTGCTCTGATTTTCTTAATACACAGGTTCTAAAAGGAGTGCTAACAGCACTGCTGTAAGGGGGATGGGGGAGTGGGAACGATGAGTTCTTTGAGGAAGAAGCAAATTCCTCCTCTTCCTCCATTCATTTTCCATTAGTGTTGCCAGGACACGACATCCCCCTTCATAAGATGCTCTTGCAGCACCCTAGAAAGGCACCCCCTCCCCTCCCCAAACCACACGCCTCCCCAGCTCCTGCCTCCTCCTCCTCCTCCTCCCTCCTGCTCTTTGCTTTTCAGGGTGTGAGGAGGAAGGGTTGGGCACAGCCAGCCCCCACCCAAGGGAACAGGCATGTATTCACCCCAGGGGGGGTCTGCACGGTTTTACATGGGTGGCAGGGCTGTACCACATTTGTCTGCAGCTACAGAAACCTCTGCTCATGGTGCTCGCTGCCTGTCGCTGGTGGTTGCCCAGTGCTGGCCATGGAAGGGGTCACCAGCCAGTGGCCGGGTTGGTTCCGTACTCCTTCAGGTGTCCTTGCTTGGGAATGCTTCCAACTCCCTGAACTCACCTGCACTTTGGGTTCCTGCTGTCACCCGTGGGAGGGCATGGCCCAGCCCAACCAATGCCCCAAAAGCTCAACCCTGCCTCAGTTTCCCCTCCCAGTGGGTGTCAGACCTGCATGGAGGCACCTTGGGGAGCACCCACGAGCACCAGCTGTGCCTCCCCAGAGGCAGCTGCTCCCCAAACTGCTCTGCTGCTGGACACCGGAGCGACCCATCTCTGCCAAATGCTTTTGGCCAGAGTCACAGGGAAAGGGGACAGCTCTACTTTGACCTGGGGACAGTCTGTCCATCCAAAGCTCCTTCAGGAAAGGCCGGGGCAGCTGAGAGCTATTCCAGGGGAGCCTAAAAACGCTGTGGCTGAGTCAGCACCGAGACCCTGCCCTGCTGCCCGTGTCCACAAGGCCACTGCAGGACTCCCCTGCCAAACCCCAGCCTAGCTACAGGGCTGTGCCGTGCCAGAAGGCCACGAGGATGGCAGACGGAGAGACAGACAGACAGACGAGCAGAGCCAGACACACGCAGAGGCGGAGTCACAGAGGAGCAGCCCGGCTTCCCCGCTGCTCTGCTGGCCAGGACATGCATCAATGTCACGGCGAGGGCTGTGACAGCCCGCAGTTATCTCACTTCCCTGAGCTGCAGGCTGGAGCAGTGCCACCCCCAAGGCTTTTGTTCCCGTACCCGCACAGCAGCTGTGCTTCCAAAGCTGTCTCTGGTGGGGGAAAGGCCCAAAGGCAGCATGGACACTGCCCTCTCCCACCCACGTCCCATCGCTCGCTGCCCTGGGGGAAGGGACAAACATGGCAAATCCAGGCTGTGTCTCCCGAGTTTGGCACCAGTCACACAAAAAGCAGATGCCCGAGGGCCACTGCCCTGAGCTTCGGTCCCAGGCACAGGGACTGCCAACCCTCTCCCTGCCTGCTTCCCGGCAGCTCGGAGCTCCCAGCAGTTGTGTCTACTTTGACACGAGAGGCAGGAGAGCACAGGTCAGTGGCTGGAAGCACCCGGCACACTGCACCAGATGGATTCCTGGCAGCTGGGACCAGGCTTGTCCCCATAATTGCACTGTAGTTCTGCAAAACAGGACAGCACCGAGGCTACAGCTCATCAGCTTCTGAGTGCAGGACTCTACAGGGACAGATTTTTCCCTTCAACTCATTACATCTCTGATAAATCAAGTTCTACCATTTCTTGCCTCACTTGCCTGGAGCTGCGGTGGCTCTGGAAAGCTTCAGCTGGCCCGTTTGTTCCCATCACACCCCTGGCATGATGCTGGGCAACTGCCAGCTCCGTGGCTGGCTCCAGTGCCCAGCCAACAGCCCAGCCCTGCCGCCCCGGGTGCCCGCTGGCAGAGCCTGCAACACGCGCCATTTGACAGATAGCAGCACTGTGCTGGGAGATACCCAGGAGCCTGGGCCCCAAAAAATTAAAAGCCAAAAGATTAGGACTTTCCATGAACAGTTTAAGAGCCGGGAATACCAAGTTTTGGCCATCTTTGAAATTCAGGCCTCCAAAGGGAACACTACAGAGTCACGAAAGCGTGGAGCCATCAATGCACTTCCATCCTTCCCAGTCCACATGAAGGAACTTCCACCATTCACAGTCCATACTGGTCCTAGTTGTCAAGGGGACGGCTCCCAAGGGCAACCTCACAAGAGCCAACTGTCAAAGCCGCTATCAAACCTCCCAGGGACCACAAAACCAACAGACAGCACACCCACCTCTTCCCACTCTTACCTCCTGGCTGACTTTTGCTTGGACAGAACCAACCGCAGTATCACAGCCCTCCCTTGAATCATTAAATATAAAAAACAAAAGTTGGAAGGGGCCTTTTTCAGTGCAGTTGCAGGTTTAAGCTTCTGCAGGAGCCCACAAACGCTCACAGCCTCCAGCTCCCAACTCATCTAAGCTCAATAAATGCAGCACCTTATAAAGCCTCTGGGATTTTGCTGCCCCTACATTCCCAGCTGGGTTCTCTGGTCACACTTAATATCACATTAAAAAATCAGGCGAGAAATTTCTCACTGCCCTCCCAGGCAGTTTACCTCCAACTACAGCCCCCGGGCTACAAGCCAAACTAAAGGTCAAGCCAGCCAGTTGTCTCCCTTCTCCAGGACCCGAGAGCAAGCAGAGCTCTCTCCAGTTGCTGCGAGGATGAGGTCAGTCTCCCTTCGATGCTAAAAGCTCTGCTTGAAAAATAGCTGAGCAAGCAGAAACTGCCACTTTGGTTTTACTCATTTCCTGTTATTAGATAAAACAGCACCAGGGAGCCCAGCTTCCACCAGCCTGGGCTTCTGCCACATTCCAGTCACCGCTACAGCCACTGCCTGCAGCAGGTGAGCACCAACACGGCTTGATTTCAACAGGAGCCAGGGTGCAGCATGAATTATTTGTGGCGAGGCTGACCTATTTAACAGCAGAAAGACAGCATTCATTCAAGCCCCGATTCCCCAGAGGCTGCTGGTGTCGCTTTACCCCAGGGGATAACACAACCCTGCCACTATCTCTGGGCATCTGGGCTGGCTGGGGGTGTGCACTGGTAACCGTCCCAGGCTCTTCCTCTCGGAGGGCAAGTGACACCTCCACATCCACAGGGCCATGAAGATGCTCAGAGGGAACACCTCTGCTGTGAAAACAGGCTGAGAGAGCTGGGGCTGTTCAGCCTGGAGACCTTGGAGCAGGCTTCCAGGA
The DNA here is from genome assembly GCA_013400375.1 of Thinocorus orbignyianus. Taxonomy (NCBI): domain Eukaryota; kingdom Metazoa; phylum Chordata; class Aves; order Ciconiiformes; family Thinocoridae; genus Thinocorus; species Thinocorus orbignyianus. The sequence goes on along the minus strand of VXBW01005892.1, from coordinate 653,402 downwards.
TCTGAAGGGAGCTCCAGGAGAGCTGGAAAGGGACTCCTGGTCAGGGAGTGGAGTGACAGGACAAGGGGGAATGGTTTTAAATTGGAAGAGAGGAGATTTAGATTGGATGTTAGGAAGAAATTCTTTGCTGTGAGGGCGGTGAGGCACTGGCTCAGGTTGCCCAGAGAAGCTGTGGCTGCCCCATCCCTGGAGGGGTTCAAGGCCAGGCTGGATGGGGCTTGGAGCAACCTGGTCTAGTGGGAGGTGTCCCTGACTGTGTCAGGGGGCTTGGAACTGGATGATCTTTAAGGTCCCTTCCAACTCTAACCATCCTATGATTCTACCCTTGTGGGTGCAAACTGCTCCTGGCCTGCAGCTGCCTTCAACTGACCAGCTTTGATCAGTGTTTTTCGACCACCAGAGACAACACACAGAGGAAACTGAACAGGGTGAACCCGCAGGGTCTTGAAACAGCAGAGACGTTACTGGCAGCAGCCCCGTTCAAGGTCGACCAGGGCCAGAGGATACGCAAATGCTGTTTGCAGTTTGGCTGCCAAGTTCCGCGGCTACTCAGAAGGCCTCTCTGCACAGCTCTTGTAGTCTCTGATCTTGGCTCCCATCCTCTGTGCACAGGCCAAGGCAGCCTCTGAAGGGGTATTTCACACCAAGAAGATGCTGAAAGCCTTGGGATACATTTCTGTTGACCATTTCAGAATCTCCTGTCTCTCTCCCAGCAAGAAACAGCACAGCCACGGGTCTCCACCGTGTCCTTGCAGGCCTTACCTTTGTCTGCCAGAGACAGCGTGCTGTTGAAGTACTGCTCCTCCACCGTCCATGCCGTGTCATTGATCTTGTTAGACACCCCACAGAATCCAACGCAGCTCACCTTGATGGCTGTTGAGGGAAAGCACACATGTAAGCACTGGGAGAAAGTGGAGCCTCAGCTCCAGAATTGCTGTAAGACCCGTATGTGGAGCTGTGCAGGAACAGTGCCTCGTGAAAACACACACAGGGTAGAAAAACGGAGCACAGGAATCAGGTCACACACACTTTGATTTCAGCAGCATGTTTTCCCCTTACTCTCTGCACTGTTGTATGCCCTCTGCTACCCTAGTGCTATTCCAGCTACTGAAGTCCTTATGCTGGCCACCTTGGACTCTGAAAGCCCTTAACAGCAGTGATTTCAGCCCCCCGAGAGGTAAATGCTCTCTAGTTTTCTCTCAAATTAAGCAATATCCCCTCCCAAGAAACGCATCAGCCCCCGCCCTCAGGCTGATGGCAGAGACCTTTGTGGCAGTGATGCTCAGGTGTCCTTGTTCAGACAGGGATGAGGGGCAGAGGGCTCTGCTGCCTCCCACTCCACAGGGAATTTGGGATGCCACTAACCCTGGGAGGAGAGACATGTTCAGCATGAGCCCATCACCCAGTGAAACAAGGTGTATGGCTCTCTCCACAGCAGCAAAGTGTTGGACCTCCCAGTTCAGCACAACCAAGCCCAACCGCTGCTCGAGTTCTGGGGTGACTTTCCCAAGGCGAAGCACAAACATGGCTCAAATGACTCTCCTTGCTTTGGGAAGGTGAGATGGCATCTCAGATGTGGCTATGCTGTGAGCCCTGTGTCTCTAACAGGAAGAGAAACCCACCCAACTGAAGTGGTGTCTGGCTGCTGAGAAGCAACGTGCTTAATCAAGGTGATCAGAGGTCCTGATGCAGGACAAGTGTGAACGGGCAAAGTGGCTTTCAGAAGATTTACCCACAAGACATTTTCACTTAGTCTTGGCCAATCTACAGCAGGCTCAAATCAAGCTCTGATGTCAACACCTGGACCACAGAGACAACAAACGTGACAGACCAGCCTTGTTGCACAGTGGAAGATGATCTGTGGTGCTACCCTGACGTGGGAGGATGCAGGCAGACCTGTTGCAGCACAAACTGGGCCTTCAGGGTTGTCCCAGCCTGAACATCTTGGTTCTCACCAGGTTTTGCAACCGCTTTAATGGATCCCACAGAACTCCCTCACTGAATTTGTCAGGTGAATAGTTCTGCTGGCTGGAAGGTGGCAGGAACCACCAGACAGAGTCTTCTCCTGTTTCACCCATCTGCTCCTGTGCATTCAAGCCTCATCTCACAGGAAACATCTCCCTGCATTGGCTTAAGAGCTCTCCCCCTTCTTGTTCCACGCTGATGTCCCCATCTCCACACACCCACCCAAACGCAATCAGCAAGTGATGCTGCTTGCACTGACCTCAAACAGCTCTCCAGAGCACCTGCCCGGCCAGTGAGGCCATGGCCTCCATGCCAAGTCAAGACAAGGTGGAAAGAAACCCAAATCCAGTCCTCTCTGCAGGGGGAATGCAGAGTTCTTATCCCAGGCCCCCCTCACCTATGTGCACACAGGTGGAATGGGCTCCTCAGCGTTTAAAGTCTTGAACCCCACCATGAAGAACACTCTCTCCCCATCAGATCTACTGCACTACAGCCTGATCATGACTTTCAACACCAAGACCCACCCAAGGGCTGTTTCATACTCAAGGGCAAGGGATAAGCAGCTCCAGGTGCCAACTCTCATTAAGCAAACATCAATATAGCAGCATGGCTGACACAACGACTCACTCGTTTGTCTGCGACGTGCATCGGCCCTTCTGAGGCAGGGGATGAGCAGGAGAGCGTGGGCTGTGATGGGAGCTGCCCCCACCACAGCACACGTGGTCTGAGTTGGCACAGGCCCCCTCCCCAAGCAAATCATGATGCTGAGCCCCCCTGCACACCCCCAGCTGACCTCCAATTCCTGCAATCCAAACCACACAGGGGTTTTAGCATAAGAAGGAGCCAGGAGGGGTTTTAGCAGGGTGGCATCCTGCATACCCAAGTGTTGATATCAGCTCTTCTTTCCACCTTGGACCTGATGGTCAGACTCCATGATCATGGAATGGTTAGAGTTGGAAGGGACCTTCAAGATCATCCAGTTCCAACTCCCCTGCCATGGGCAAGGACACCTCCCACTAGACCAGGTTGCTCAAAGTCCCATCCAGCCTGGCCTTGAACACACTCAGGGATGGCACATCTTGATCTTAATGATCTTAAAGGTCCCTTCCACCCTTGACAATTCTATGACACACCACTATGCCTCTGGGCTCACGACAAGCCAGCCCTGCTCTGAGTTAGCCCAGGTAAGTCAGATGGTCCAAGTCAAATCAAATGCTCCACTCCCACATTTTCACACAGGAAACGAGCAAAAAAAGCCCAACCAAGCACTGGAGAACATTCACATCCTTCAGGATCAACAGTCCCTGAACAGGCTCTCCCTCAGCCTCCCTTCACGACCGAAGTTTACAGATCACCACCATCTGTTGCAACACCCAGATAAGGGGATGATGGTCTTGAATTCAAGCCCACTTGCTGCATTGCGGTACTGAGACACTCCTGTTCCTGGGAGGCGGGTGGGTGAGCATCTTCAAGGGCACACGCTATGGCCCATTTCCCTTCTCATCCTTGAGATTTGGCAACCAAAGGTTTGCAGCTGGACACTCAGAGCCAGCCCTCGGATGGGGGTCCCTGCTTGCAATGGCGGACCCCCCTTAAACCCACCATTAAAGCTAAAGTCAGACAGTATCTAAAAGTCTCACTGCAGCTTGCTAATGAGTCCTCCATCAAAGGCACAGGAACTGTCAGCTCCAAGGCTTCCCAATTAACCACCACCATCCCAGACTGGTGCGGCCACAGTCAGCCTGAGCCCACAGAGGAGGGATGGCTCCTGGATGCAGAGCTCTGGGGCTCGCAGGCATCCCAGTCCTGCGTCCCTGCTGAGAAGAGCCCTTCTCCAGCCACGTTCCTGACCACCACACAGCCAGGGGTTGCCCTTCCAGGAGCATGAGAGGAACTGAAGGGGCAGAAAGCAACATTCCAAGCCAAAAAGCTTGAAGGTAACTTCACAACAGTGGGGGAGCCAGGAGGTTTCAGAGGTGCCCAGCTCAACAGGTCAAACCGTTCATCCTGTGCCTAACCAGGTTTTGGAGCAGTCAACCATGAAATCAGCCTCTCCAGGAACATCCCATGGGCAGAAGAAGATACTGGGGCTTTGTCCACAAGTGAGAGGAGGGACATGAGGCAAGTGATACGCACAACTCAGGCATGTGGCACTGGGGGCAGCCACAAGCTAAAAACAGCGTTGGTGGGACAGGTCTGGCAAACTGGCACCATCAGAGCTGTGCAACTGGAGCCACCTGAGGTTCATCAGCCTGACTGTCAGGAAACAAAATGTGCAGTCTGAGCCTTTCCAAGGAAATTTCAGTGCCAAGCTGCAGAAGAGAGCAAATAAGAGAACTTTCTACATCAGAACAGGCCAGTGCTAGCCATCAGAAACCCATTACAAATTTCTCTGGAATCCAGTGCTACCAGTGACCCCAGTTACCACACTCTTGTTCCCTGTTTACCCAGCCTGCTCTGAACAAATATAGAAAAAAAACCCCAACCAACAAAACAACCAGTCCAAAAACCGTAAGGGAAGTGGAAATGGGAGGCAAAGAGCAGCAAGCAGAGAAGAGCTGAATTACAAAGCCACGCAGAAGACAAGAGCCCTTCACCTCTGCAGTCCCCCAGGGACGCGGGGAAGCTCCGCATCCAGGCAGACACATCGTTAGCAATGTGCCACAGCACACGCCAAACACTGGAAATAAAAGGAGACAGCTCAGCCATATCCATCTCCGCACAAAGTAAAAATAGAGATGCCAGGAGCTGGGCACGTCTGCCTTCTTCCAAGGTGATTTAAGGAGAGCAGCCGTAGACTTCAAATTACTTTTTCTGGTGACCCAGTGTCCTCCTCCTTGGAGCTGGTGCTGTAGCTCGCTCAAGAGGAAAGCAGAGGACACATAACCTCCTACCCTGCCAGCAGCAGGTTACACATGCACCTCTCTGCTTCCAAAATCCAGTCACACCCTGGGTAAGCAGAGAGTCAGTGGTCACCCTGCACTGAGCAGCAAGGTCTCCCCAGTGCCAAGTGAGCCCTGGGCTTCAAGTCCTATCTATGTCACACAACAGCTGCAACAGGTACAGAATCAGAGAATCACAGAATGGTTTGGGTTGGAAGGAAGAGACATAAAAGACTATCAAGTTCCAAACCCCCTGCCCTGGGCAGGGACACCTCCCACCAGACCAGGCTGCTCCAAGCCCACTCCAACCTGGCCTTGAACCCCTCCCAGGATGTGGCAGCCACAGCTTCTCTGGGCAACCAGGGCCAGGGTCTCACCACCCTCAGAGTAAAAAATTTCTTCTTACTGTCTAATTTAGGTCTCCTCTCTTTCAGGTTAAAACTATTACCTCTTGTCCTATGGCTCCCCTNGAATGGTTTGGGTTGGAAGGAAGAGACATAAAAGACTATCAAGTTCCAAACCCCCTGCCCTGGGCAGGGACACCTCCCACCAGACCAGGCTGCTCCAAGCCCACTCCAACCTGGCCTTGAACCCCTCCCAGGATGTGGCAGCCACAGCTTCTCTGGGCAACCAGGGCCAGGGTCTCACCACCCTCAGAGTAAAAAATTTCTTCTTACTGTCTAATTTAGGTCTCCTCTCTTTCAGGTTAAAACTATTACCTCTTGTCCTATGGCTCCCCTCCCTGATCAAGACTCCCTCCCCAGCCTTTCTGGAGCCCCTTTGGGGACTGGAAGGGGCTCTCAGATGTCCCTGGAGCCTTCTCTTCTCCAGGCTGAACCCTCCAACTCTCTCAGCCTGTCCCCCCAGCAGAGGGGCTCCAGCCCTCCCAGCATCTCTCTGTCCTCCCTGTGCCCAGCTCCAACAGGTCCATGTCCATTGCTGGTACAGGCAACAGGCAGCGGTGGGGGAAGGAGATGCCAACAGGTTGGTTGGTTTGGATTTTCTGGGGTGCAGAGGGGAAGGAACAAAAAGCTACATCAGTCAGGGGTGGCAGCTGGGACATCTGGCAGTGGCTAAGGTAGGACAAATGGAACGTCCTGTCATTCTCCTTGCCCTGCACAGACAGAGGGAGAGCTGACGGCTGAGCTCTGAACTGGCACTTGCCATCAGAGGGTACCCAGGGACTGAGAAAAAAGCATTTGCCCACCTGGATGCAGATAACGGAGGAGAAATTGCTGTGGGAGAAGAGCAAGTCTGCATCAGATAAGTCCTCATTTCACGGAAACCAGAGCCCCCTTTCCTCATCCCTCTCCATCACAGCCATGGCAGGCAGCTATCACCACCTTCTAATTAGATTCCCTCAAGTTGCCATCTGTATGCACAGAGCTGCAGGGACTAAGTTTCCTGTGGGCTGGGAATAAGCCATCCTCCCCCTGGCCCCACAAGCCACAAGGGCCAGGAACAGCCCCGGGAAAAGGGGGTGATGGATCACCCCAAACCCCAACCTCTCCCTGACCTGCCCTTTACATAATGATGGGCTGTTGGCAGTGGCAGCAGGAGGCCACCTCCACATGCAGCAACACAGCTGGAGTGAAATCTTTTCATCTAGAGATAAAAAGCACAACTTTTGGTGTGCCCTGAGATCTGCTGGCCCTGTTAAAGCTCCTGCCCTGGATCTGGGTGAAGAAGGCGGGTTTGGAGGTTATCCTCTCTCCCAGCAAAGCAGGACCAGATGGTGCTGGAAGGATGGAAAGCCTACAAGTCAGCGAGGCCTGCAGACAGGGCAAGTTACTCTCAACCAATTTGTAGAGACTGAATAATTCCTAGGAAAGCTCCATGAAGAGTAGACACTGAGAAAGGTGAGAGCCCAAAAAGGAGCAGCTTGAGGCTTTGCTACTGGTGGCTTTTACACAGCAAGGCAGCAGCACAACCCCAGACACAAAGTGCTCGCATCCTCCAAGCAGGAAGGCTGGAAGCTCACAAGACACACTAATCCCTCAGCGCCCAGCTCTCATGCACAAATATACTGAAACTACTAATTAAACCAACATCTCCTAATTAATTCTCAGCTGTCCCCATCCTTCTGGGTCTATCCTGTCAGTTCTTGAGACACAAATAGTCTTGGGCATTTCACAAGCCAGCGAGGCAAGAACAGAGCCTACACCGAGCGCTGGAGGCAGCGGTGGGTTTGGCACGAGGTTAATGATTGTCTGGGGAGGTTTTTATCTTCTTCTTTCCCAAGAGCCCAGCACGGGGGCAGGAGGGGGATTCAGCCTCTAATGTGGAAGGAGAGGAGTTGTCTAAAAATGTAGGTCATGCTTTCCATCTCAACTCAAACCACAGCCAAAGTTGGGTCCCAGGAAGTGACTTGTCTGGAGTTGAGACATGTTGAGCAGCATCTACCATACCACCAGTGGCCTTCAGGACACTTGGCTGCTGCTCCCCATGACCCAAGGGGACATCTCACCTCCTGACTCACAGCAAGCAGCATCTCCCACACCATGAGTGACCTCCAGGACATGGAAGACTTGACTGGTGCTCCCCATGACCTTGGGGAACATCCCACCTGACACACATTGAGCAGCACCTCCCACACCACCAGTGGCCTCCAGGACACAGAGGACTTGCTGCTGCTCTCTGTGACCCAAGAGGACATGCCACCTCCTGCACCCTGCCAGTCCATTGCACGAGCCACATCCGATACAACTCTCTCCTCCAAGACCATGGACAGGCTCCAAGCAAAACACTGAGTCATTGCTACAGTTCGACCCATCTTTGTCCCTGCGGGCAACGCTCTTCCCACGGTAAGAGCCCAGCTGGGGCTCAGGGCCACCCTGCAGCCCCCTCCACAGTGGCACAAGCTTTAGCCCCACTTGGCCTCCAGAAGTGACATCTGCTTGCTGCTCAGCCATTCCTCCCCAAGGCTGGCACTCACCCTCTATGCCCTGCAAGAGGCTGAACCAGCCAAATCACAGCAGTGGAAGGGACAGTCCCTCCCTTCCTGGCCCTGACCTTTCGCTGAGCTGATTTCCAGGGCGGCAGAGCCAGCCCTGCAAGCTCAAGCTCAGCAAAACCCATCCCAAGGGCCAAGAAATGCCCATTCTCCTAGGCTGCAGCAACAGGGCTGCATTTGCCTCCTGTCCCACGAAGGTGGGAGGACCTAGCTGGGTCTCCCACACAATCTGCAGGAAGCCCAGACCCACTCAACGCAGCCCCACCGGCTCCCAAAAATTTCACCTGTAGCAACAGCGAGGGAGCAACAGCTTGGCTACATGGGCAAAGCAACCCAGAGCCATTTTTTTGGCTACACATGAATTATTTTAGCCAGAATCCACCCCAGTGTGAGAAGGGGCACATCCGTGCAGTTAGTATTGACACAGGGAGGATGTCCTCGCTCTAGCAAACGCAGAAGGCTCCAAAGGGAAAGCAGACAGGCACAAGCCTGGAGAAAAAGCACAGCAGCAAACTGTGCTCCAAGTTCTCTCCCAGGCAGGTCAATCCTCTCCCCCTCTGCAAGCTCACTCTTCCGTCAGGTTGAAAGCCACAGGGAAACCTGCATTTTCCAGCTCCTCCCCAAAACCAGAGGTCAACACACATCCCAGAGGAAGAAAGCGAACTCTCGGGCTCCTGTTCAGAACCGAATCCTGTTCAAACCAAAGGCTTTTCTTCCCTCGCAGAGCTGACAGATTTATTTATAGCATCACGGCGTTTTAGCAGCACGCCGGCTGCCCTCAGAGGAAGGGGGTCATCTCAAACATCTGGAACAAAATCCCTGGTTGAGCACATTTAACAAGCTGCTCTCTGCACACGCCGGGCTGCAGGTGGAAAACTCACCAGCAAACAAGGCCACCGGGGCTGCAGGAGGGGGACAGCCACATGCCACAAAATTTGTGTGTTGGATCTGCCAGTTCTGCTGCCAGTGGTGAGCACAGATCCTTAGCAGCAGCTACCAAACACCGCAGCATCTACAGGCAGGACTTGTACCCCCATCCAGCCCTTTACCCTGATCCCTGCCATGCTGCTGCTCCCACAGCCCCCTTGCTGCTCCAGAAAGGGCTCCCCCAGCATCTCCTTTCTCCAAAAGTGGCTCTTGCCAAAAAAAAACAACAACCAACCAACCAACACACAAACGACAAGTCGTTTTGCTTTGAAGCTTCAGGGTGATGTAGGTCCCAGTCACTCAACTGGCCTGGGAAGAGAGATGGGGAGGAACAGGGTCACTCTGCCTTCACAGCCCACAAGGACAGAGGTGGTTGCATCATCACAGTCAGGTCGGTGCGCAGGGTCTGGCAGGGGTCTAGAGCCCCACGGACATTGGTCCCCTCACCATGTCACCTACCCTGGCCTCCCCACTGGAGGAAATGGAGCCAGGCTGCCAACCAACACACACATGTGCTTTCTGCAGCAAAAGCCCAGGCTGGGCCCCTCCGTGGTGACTGTGGAGGACGTGGGGAAGGAGAAAAGTTGTACCTCACACCAGTTTTGTGAGCCCAAACTCTCGCCCCATCCTAAACAGGTGACACTACCCAGCAAAACCAGTCCATGCAATGCACAAGGCAGGGGCTGGTGATGCCAGCCCCCAGGTCCTCGTGCAAGGAGAGCAACCGAGCACCACCACAGCATCCTGAGGGACCATCCTCTTCCTCCCAGGCCAGGATGGCAGATGCAGAGGCCCCTGAGTGCTGGGAACAGCAACATCAGGCAGTGGCACAGGAGCCATCGAGGGAAAACTAAGGATTTGGTAGCGAGAGGCAGATCTCACAGCTCACTATGGAAATCTCCATGCCAGCCGCCCACCTCAGCCACGCTGCCAGCTCTCACAGCCTCCTCTCCTAATACCCAGCTCCCCGAGCATCAGAAGGGAAATGCAAAGAGGCTGCAGAAGAGCAGAAGGCTGGAGGAGATAGTGGCAGCCTTTCATCTGGATCTTCAACTGCTCCGGTGTGCGAAGCCAACTTGCAGTTTCAAGAAACATCTTTCCTTTCCACTTCTCGGGACAGAAATTGAGAGGGACAGATTGATCTGCTGGAAGATGAGCGTGCCTGTCTTCCTTCTAGAGCTCTGCCTGAGACACGCTTCCCTTTGCCCTGTCCCACAGAGAGGAGGCTGCACTTTTACCAGAATGGGATGGAGCTTGCAACAAGTCTCACAATGGCCAAGAGTGGCTCAGCTTCCTACCCAGCAGATGCCAGCAAACACCATGAGCCCTGCCACCGCCCGTGCTCTCTCCTCCTCATCCTCCTTCCTGTGCTACTCGGTACAGCCGAGCTCCTGAGCTCAGAGATGGTACCCCCAGCCCTGCCCACCAGCACCAGCTCCCCTGAGCAGCAGATGCTGCCAGGTCAGTGCAGAGATACCTCGTGTTTAGGATCTCAGTGAGGTCCAGGCAAGATTTACTAATGATCCCCTGAATAAGGCAGGTCCCAATTTACTATCATCTTTCTCACAGGATCAGGGCAACCTAAACTTGCTTTTGTGAGTCCTGGGCAACCTCAGCATAAGCAAGCTGTGCTCTTGAAAGCAAAGCAAGGCTGTGCATACATAAGCAGCCAGAGCATCTTAATCTTTAGTGTTTGGCCCCCAGAAGAGGTCTGTGGGAGCGGAATGCGAGTCCCCCATGCCCAACACGCAGCCAGACAAGAGGAGCAGAGCCAGCAGCTCACCCTGGCCCACAGGAATGCTGACAGACACCAGCTCTCAACACTTCAGCCAGCCAGGGATCACAGCCACCCTCCCTGAGCAGGGCAAAACACAAGAGAGAAACCTCTTTTTTAATAGCCTGCCCAAACTGAAATAGGTTTCCACCCAGCACTTAGCACTACTTTAGGCCAAAGCAGTTAAGATATTCTGGTACACTTGACTTGGCTGTCTAAAAAAGGAAGAACTGGGCAAGAAACCCCACCGCAGTCTACCACACAGCACTGCAGGTCCCAGGAGGCATTTGCTGGGTGTTCTAAAACCAGTCAGGTTCATGCTGCAATAAACAGCCCCTTTAAACTCATTGCAAAAGTCTTTCCCAGCAAGTGGGAAGCCAGGCACCTTCTCCCACCTCACTGGCAGAAGGAGCTGGTGACTCTTCTGACACAAGGAGCAGCCAGGGAGGCTGAGCTCTCTGATGTCCTGGGAACACACCTCTGCTTGCGACCACTGCCAGCTCTGCTCTGTTCTTCCCACATCCTGGAGCAGGTTTAACAAGCTCTCCCCCCTAGACAGCCCCTTCATCCCCGCTGTGGGAGCATCACCCCTCCACACTGGGTGCAAAAGCCACTGCAGGCAGATAAACAGCCAACTGATCAGGTTTCTCTGCTTTCCACAAAGAGGTTGATTCACTAGAGCCTACTCCCTTTTTCAGTCTCTTTCTAAATAAAGGCATCAAAGAGTTCTGGAAATTCATGCTTAACAAGCTTACTATAATGCTGGAGCACAAGGGCTCCTGTGGGCCGGACTCGGCTGCAGGACTGAGTCACGCTCATTTTCTTTGGAGACTCTCAGATACACTTGTCCAGGAGTTAAGGCTCGAACAAGCCCTGGTGGCTCATGTTCATTTTGGCAGATCCTCACTGTTAGCCAAAACACAGCCTGACACGGGTCACCTGGTCTTCTCAGCTGCGGCCAGCCCTGAAGATGCGATGCAGACCTTCAGGAGAGGAGGTGATGCTTCTCCATCACTTCCTGGGCCTTCACTTATGCTCCTGGGTATAAACTCCTCAGCAATCACTCTCTACCCTCAGAGAAGAGCATTCACAACGCCAACTTGTCAGCCAGAAAAAGGCCTGTTTGAGGCTGGACACCCCTCACCACCCGCACCTGGGGCTGAAAGGGTTCAGCACAGGTAGCTTGCCATAACCAGGGGTCCAGAGCAAGCCCCTGTCTTCCAAGGCACTGAGAAGAACTAAAGCAGCAAGTTCAGGACTGCTCAGCCATTCTGGAAGAAATAAGTAGTTTTGGAGCCCACATACCAGGAGAGAAGAATATGAGGGACAAGCAACAATGAGTAACTCTGCGCTAAAGCTCTCACCCACCCTCCCGCTCCGCTCCAGGCGCCCAACTCGCAACTCAGCAGCTAGAATTTGCTGAGACACCTCCAAGTGATGTAGTGCTGCTGCAGCTCCCAAGCACGAGACCCGAGCCAGCTCACCTCCTCCTAACAGGGGAGGATTCAAGCTCCTTTTCCTGAAAAGCCCAATTTATAAGCAGTAAAGCAACCTTGCATTTAGTGACTCCTCATCCCACCATTGTACTGGTGCAGGCAGGGTCTCTGGTGGGGAGGCAGGAAGGCGCAGTGTGGGACAGCACAGTGGGAAACCCCAGCCGCTTCACCTGCTCCCCACCAAAGGTTTCACACACCACAGCAAGCTCTCGAGCACTGCTTTCACACGTCTTGAGTTGTCAAGAAATCCCCCTCCCCCAGCATCTTCGGAAAAAGCAGCCAGAATCCACTTCATCCTGCACAAGAGCTGCTCCTATGATTTTCTTTGATGCCATTCAATGCAAGCAGCTGGATTCTCTATTTATAGCACGATCATCAGTTTGGGAAAACGACTTGTGTTCTCATTATTATCACAGCCCAAGGTACAAAACAAATCCCTGCTATGCTCAGAGTACTACAAGTTGGTAAGTCCTCACAGTCAGGCCAGACACCTGCAGAAGTCCAAGCAGATGGAAAACAGAGCATTCAGGACAGAGCAAAACCCCTGGACCTGACATTCAGTCCTATGCTGATGCTCTCCATCAAGAAGGCACCGAGTGATACCCACATCCTGAGCTTTCCTCCCTGGAGATGTCACCTTCCCAGCCACTTTTATTCAAGCTTTATTGCAGGGAGCATCTGGAATTCAGGTGGGTTCAGGAGGAAAGGATGGATGGACACCAAGTCCACTGGCAGCATCGTTACCTCTGGCCCAAGCTGCTGGAACCAGAAGGATTGAGAGCATGGTCCCGTCAGCAAGAACAAAGGGTTGGAAGTTATAAGCATTAGTGCTCCAGAAATGATTCATGCTTCTTGGAAACAGCCTTTTTGCTGTGGATCTTTGATAATAAAGATTAAGGGTGCGCAAAGGTCAGGGTGTTTTTACACTACATCTCTGAATAATTCCAGATTGATGTTAGGTTGCCACCCTCACCTTGTTAAGGGAGTCAAAAGCAGCGTCCATCCTTACTTCAGGTCACCCCCATATCATCTCCACTACCATCATCCAACATCTCATGAGCCTGAAACACCTGCAGGAGTTTGTTGTTGTCCAAAGGTAACCACAGGGGACTGACCACCCTTTCCGAAGGCAGTACCTGAAGCTGGACAAAGTGGTACCCAGCCACTGATCAGCACGTCCTGGTGAAAAGCCTCTGTTCACAACACAACACTCTGCTCACGCTCGACCCCGGCACCTCATCAGCTAGTTTTAATTAGCCAAAAAGAGTTGGGGGATGTAGAGTTGCTGTTTAAAAGCCACCACAAGAAGGCAGGAGCCTGCAAGTCTTTGTGGTCTGAAGCCACTTCACCCCCAGTTTCAGACCCTAAGCGTGACCCAGAGACTCAGAACACATGCAGGCACAACCCTGCACGAGACAAAAATCTGCTGACTGGCAGCAGTCCGGTCCTCTGCTCATTTTCTCCTCTTCTAAGCACTTTGCACTTCCACACCAGAGGTTTGAAGAGTGACAGATTTCATGAGCAGCACAAAGAGGTAATTAACTTCCACGGCAATCCCCATCACCAGACTTCAGAGGTCACAACACTAGCCTAAAGGCTGTACCTTGGATATCTCGGCAATCAGCCCTCAAGAAAAGAGGCGCCAAATCAAAACCCAGCCCCTGGTGTGCTTGCCAGGCCCTTTCAGAAGCATCTGCCACAAGCAGGGTGAGAAAAGTCTTGCCCTAATGCCTAGTAGAGCACCTTTCTCTATGCTTTGGCACAGGTCGGGTCTGCAGCAGCCTCACCGCACAACCCAACCACCTTTCTTCTTTTGGAAGAGTCCAAGCATGCCCTTCTCTGGCCAAGGATGGTCTGCGTGTCCATCCTACTCTTCGTGGTTGTGAGAGCCCCTCACAAGGCATCACCAAGTGAAGTGGTAGCTAAGTGGGTTCTACATACGCTCTTCTTCCTCCACGATGACTTTCAGCAACAGGTGTTCCACAACATACTCCAAGCGGAGCACGCCTGTCCATGCACGCACACCTCTCTTGGTGGAGGGGCTACCACCCTCCCCAGCCGCTCCACTCGCCCAAACTTGCAGGACCATGCTGAGGAGGGGAAGCCACCTCCAGAGAGAGATGTAAGCCCACAGATTCCTCCCTTCCTTCCAGCCAGGGAGCCTCCCTGCTGCCTACCTGACTCCAGCCCCAAACGCTAAGCTGCATCTCCGCCAGCTCCAGGCTGTTCCAGGGAAGGAATAAGGGCTCACACCCCGTTTGTCACCCTTGGAATCAAATCAGACAGACAGAACTCTGCTCCACTTGTTCTCCCATTTTGTTAAACAAGAGCAGGGAGGCCGCAGCACATCTCCTCGCCAAGGAAAGCAGCAAACGGAGTTTTCCGAGATGAGCATAAGCGGTGCACGAGCAGCGGGGAGCAGTGGAGAGAGGCACACACTGCAGCCATGAGACACACAACAATCTCATGATTAGTTATTGACTCCAGGAGTCGCAGCTCTAGCAGCAAGCCAGCCAGGAGAGCAAAAATCCCTCTTTTGTTCCACAGCCTCAGACAGACTTGGCCACACAGCTCCCTGCTGTCTCACTCCAGACAATGAGAAAAGAAAGTTAATCCACTTCCCCTGCAGCAGGAGCCATCCAGCCGGCCGGGGCGATGCTGCAGAGCAGTGCAAGAGCATTCCTGCGCATCACTGCCCTCATCCTGGCACTCACCACCACCAGCAGATGCCAGACGGCTCGAGGACATCACTGGGCACTGCCGGTGCCACTGGGGACAGTGACAGCTTTGGATCCACTCCTGCCAGCCAAACCCACCGGGTCTGCGGGTGCCCTGCAGGCACCATGCTCCCGTGCTGCACTGCACCCCGAAGCCAGGATCAGTCCTGGAGTCTCTCCCACCGCAATGATTTACAGGTGACACATGCTGTCAAGCACAAAAACGTCAAATCCACCCTTAAAGAAGAGAGGCTTCCACCTCAGACTGCCAGTCAGGGACAGAATCTGTCTTTTTGACATAATTTTCCTCGGCAGCCCACAGCCTTTCCGTAGAACCAACATCTTCCTCCGTTGCAGAGATCAAGTGAGGCAGAGGATCAGGGCCAACACAGTGTCCCCCAGGAATGGCATGTCAGAGCAACCTCACACGTTAGCCAAACCCAACCTCCTTCCCACTGCCCTCCGAGGGAAACAGAAATCATCTTTTAGTTTGGACACACAACTTGGGATTTGAACGGCTTGCTTTTCAATCCCCTTCCTTCACCACAAGCTTTCTCAGTTTTCCGTATGAGAAGTAAGAAAACTTACTGCATTTGAACTTTGCAGAAATGGGAATTATCTACCTGGGTACTTGCAGAGCATGAACAGATGTAGGTACTTGTGTTTGGAGCTTTGCAGGTCAAGGGAGTGAGTTTGAAGTCAAGTCATCACTGAATAAACCTGGACAGCTAAATAACAGAGCGGAGAACAGCAAAGTGCTGAAATCTGCTCCAGAAAGCACTCACAGCTTCTTTACTCTTAGTGACCCGGCAGAGAGGGCTGTTATTTTAACATTACACTTCTGCCCGCGAGAAGCCTCGCTAAATGGCAGGCAGCAGGACCAAAATAATCCACACAGCCCCTGGAAGCCGCTGAGTTGAGAGGAAAGTGCTGCAGCATCCCCCAGCAACACAAGCCTTTGTTCCAGCCTGCTCCTGCCAGCGACCGGGGCTGCCTGCCCTGCTCCCAACGAACTTATTTCCCTCCTCCCTCCCCCCAAATTAACTTCATCTCCAGCTGTCCCAGCGCCAGCTTCCTGTTAAGATTAATTATTCTTTGTACACTCGTGTTTGATGATTTACCCAGCGAGGCTAGGCACACACTGATTAGGAATTTGGCATTCCCACCAGTGCTCTCCCTCGAGGCTCGGAAGTTTTCATGAAAGGACTCACAGCCTGGCACAGCCTGCGGGGAGAAGCACGCCTCCCCAGAAGGTCCACCTGGGTCACCAAGGGCCAGGCGTCACTTGTGATAGTGACCAAAGCCCAGTAGTCATTCGTGACGCTGCTGCAGGGTCAGCTGCAGAAGATGTGCTGCTGAACAGCCATGACTGCTAGTCAGCAGGGCTCGCACAGCAGACAGCATAGGTGGGACCGTTTCTGATCCTGAAAGGTGTGTCTGCAGTTACCCTTTCCTATGACCCAAGATTTCTGGCGTGTTTAGCAAGGCAGAACAAACTGTGTTTGTTTGCACTGTCCACTTTTCAGAAGGTGCAATTTCCAAGAGCCATCAAAGGAGTTACCGTGTGAAGCAGTCATCCTCAGGCTTTTTTGCACGTGGGATCTCCAAAACCACAACAGAGAGAAAAAAGCCACCGCACCATAACTGGTCCGGCTCAGGAAATGGAAAGCACCAAGCCTCAGTGCTGCAATGGGTGAGGACTTTGTGTCTTCTCCCCCTTATTAGTCTGAAAAGCCATTGCTGGTCACGGAAGGCGCAGGTGTATATAATATATAAAACAAGCTGATGCCACCCCCCTCTCACCACACCCCAGCATGTCAGAGGTTGCAATTCCCCTGCTGCTGAGCCCATGGAGCTCAAAAGAATTGCCCAGTCCCTTTCAGACCTCTTTCCAGCAAGTATTTGCCTGTTGTCATACCAAAAAGGATCTTTCAGAACCTTCTCCTCTGAGGGTGAGAGGGTTCCTTCAGCCACAAGGAAGAATCCCATCAGGTAGATCCTCGGTCCCAACGTGGAGGGTTTAAACACCACAGAGAATAAGACACAGGGCAGCAGGAGGGACACACAGCAGAGTCACCTCATGCTTTTCAGCCGTTGGTCCTAACGTTACTTACTTGGACTGGTTCAGACACCAGAGAAAAGATACTTATGGAAAGTTTCTGCCCCGGCTGGTGAAGCCAATTTGCAGGGCCCTCAGCCCAAACCAGCCACACAGGTCACCTCTGCATAGAAACAGAAGGAACAGCCACACAGAGCCCACCTCAGATTTCAGCTCGGTGCTTCTGCCAGCTCTCCTAGAGAGCCAGAAGCTGCCTCAGCTTCCTACCAAAATCTGTGCATGAGCATCAAGCACCAGAGAGCAAAATCCCCCTGGTTGCAGGACCAGTTCTTACCCCCAACCCCAAAGTTTCAGAGTCATAGCAATAAGGAAGCAAAAAGAATATCCAGAACAAAGAGACACCTTCCTCCTTCCCCACAATAACCAGTTGCACCACACCGGGAAGCAAAGGAGATGCAGTGCAGAGGAGAACCCAGCAGCTCTTCTCCAAGGTGGGAGCTGCACAGGCAACGGCGAGGTGTAGCTGTGGCGAGGTGTAGCCGTGGCCAGCCCCAGCCAGCTGGCAATACAGCACAACCGAGCCTTCCGAGGCCAAACACTCTCATCTCACCCACGAGGCACCTTCAGGAAGAGGGGTGGAAGTAAACGGGATGGGCCAAGGGTGGAAGTCAGCCACATTTCATTAGGAACGCCTTTGCCAGAAGCACAGCTGGGAGTACCCTCCAAATAGATGAGCGCTGGATGCACAACTGTTTTGCTCTGACATGAGTTAAACGGGCTACAAGTCTGTGCTTGTCCTAGATTATTTTTTTTCCTGAGGAAGCTTCCAAAAAGCTATTGCAGACAACTGGGAGAGGTACTCGCAAAAGCAAGGCATGGGCAAGCACAGGCACCATCACCCAGGGTGATGCTTCTGTTTCCAAGGTTTTGCATTTTACATTCCTTGGTTTTTCTTTTTTTTTTTTCACCCCTCAGTAATTTGTTATAAAGAAAGAAGCATGCACAAAGGAGAAGGAAGCAAGACAACCTCAGGGAGAACTCCGCATCAGTTTGTATTTCCACGGCGCTGAGCATGAAACTAACTTGTAAAGGCAAACGACTTCTCTGGGGTGGGGGAGCGAGTTCCCAGCATAGAAGATCCGAATCCAGCAGCTCTATTTCCCCAAGTCCATCTCTGTTCCTCCGCTCCGACAGGCTGCACCAGCCACCAGCATGGCCAGGGTCTCACTGGGAGCAGCAGCCACCCACCCACCCCGGTATCACCCCGCACCACAGCCACGGGAGAGATCACTGCCACCCTCTCCCTGCACTACCTCTCCCAAACTGGTGCTTCCACAACCCAAAATCTTCATTTAAGACATTATGAAATGGTTGCTTGCTGGGGACCACGTTGCCAAGGGGCAAGCACCCCTCCTGCCTGGCGCAGGGACAGCCTGTCTCCTCCCAGAGCCCTGCTGTAAAAAAAAAAATACACATTTTGGCACCCAAAATGTGACCCGGGGTTCAAGGGGAGCTGCCATGGCGATGCCAGCATCCCAGGGAGACCACGGGGATGGCGGCGAAAGGCTGTACGTGGGGACCAGCTGAGGAACCATCACCCTGGGGACAGGCCAGCCTCGGAGCCTCCTGTGAAACCAGCCCTGGGGTGGTGGTCGGGGTGGGGTCAGTCGGTTTCGGGTTGTGGGTATTTATTACAGCAGGAAAAAGTAAGAGGAAGCAGAGAAGGAAATAATCCAGCAGGTTGCTCTGACCCTGGCGAGAGGGGGAGAAGCGAGAGGCAAGCCCCCAGGCACCCGGTCCCCAAAGCCGGGGAGGGGAGGACGGGACGCCCCGGCTTCTCCCCC